>DWHK01000369.1:0-14545 GCA_018247855.1 Graphium androcles | reverse complement strand
TATATATATATATATAATACAAAATAGCAGAATTTTTGTATATACTTTTATTTTATTAAAACAAATGCTGTCTCAAAAGTCACATATGCCAGGGTGTGAGCGTTCTTAGATATTCAAGGCCAAAGGTCAGAAGATATTTTTTTGAGAATATCTCGTTTTCTCTACTTTCATCATATTCATAATAAATGCAAATATGTTAGCTTTATTATGAAACTTAACGAAACGTGTAAAAATACTTTGAACTATTTTTGAGTACGTTCCATACCATAACTGCGTACTCCATTAGAGATCTTATAATAATCTAATCCTTTAATGTTTGTTGACTGTCTGCAACTTTACGGATATAGTATGCGTTAATAAGCAATTGGTAAAAAAACTAACCATAAAGCTTACTATTTGGTTAACAAATATTTTATAATAAAAAATATACCCCCTCCTCCATCTGTAACTAATACGTGAGTGCGGAAGAATTTTATGGAAAAATTAAACCGTCGTGCTCATCTGCTATGAAACTGAGACAAAGGTTGTAAATTTGTAAGTTGTATGTTCTAGATTCTGCAACAACATGTCGTTTACAGAATTATTTATAAAACGCTAAATATCTTGCAAAAGGGTAGCATGACAAAGTGACCTCACCGTCACCGCTGATATCATATGACAGTACGTGCTAAGGCAATTGTGACTAAAAACTGTTGTCTCATGCACGCGTGAATGCCGGAACTTCCTGCTGGAATATCTCATTAATTCAATGATACTTTTGTCATTTAATTTTTAAAATCGTGATGCGTGACTTAGCGTCATACACGAATCACAACGCGACGGTAATATAATCTTACAAGGTAATATTAATCTTTCTTTTAAAGAGCATGTGGCGGCGCGTAGACTTGTGCATAACAATATTTCTGACGTATGTGACCGATATTTGATTAAGTTGGATCAGATTGATGATATTTCTTTTTTAATTTTGCTACCCTGAAACTTTTTTACTTGGATTTAAATCTTAATTTATATTACCTGCAACTTGCAACTGATCTGTTTTGACTATGCTTGTTGCGCGGACATACTTGAATAGTTATGTTAGAAAATATTTTGTCTATATAAGTTTTAAAGTAGGAATGTCGTTGTTGTTGGGATTAATAGTTAAAATTTAAATGAAACCCGACATTTTTGCGGTACCTAATCATAAATAATTATCTATATATATACACATACGTATAAATATAAAAATAAAATACATATATTATTGTATGTATTCTAAGGCTGTCTAAGTATTCTATGGTTTTATAAGTATATAACTTTTTCTAATGTTCAAGACGTTTATAAAGTAATATATATCTTAATACCTTCCTTCATAAATTACGTTTATAACTTTTAAGCATTAATTTTTAAGAAATCCTTTTGCTAAATGTTCAATAAATAACAACTTTTCAAAGTGTTATAATAAAATTATGAATCTCTACAATAACTTCTCTTCCTTTATTGTCGCCCATGGCCAAATTAACTCATAAAGATAAATGACAACTTTGCAACTCCTTATAAATTTGACCATTAAACAAAGTTACTTGTTTTACTAAATGATTGCTTTCAATTAGATTTATTATTTTGAGTTTGAATTCCATCATGTAACCTTCTTCTTCTTCCTCCTAGCCTTATTCGCAAATTACTTGGGGTTGGCTTTTAATCCAACCAAAAGTTACCTGAACATCAGTTTTTACTCAAAGCAACTGCCTCGAAGACATTCGCAACCCAATATTTGAAGGCACTGACATCCTTTAACGATTGTTAGAGGTCCTCTTGACAACCGGGACCGTCTTTTTACATGCCCATCCGACACATGGATCATCTTAATTTTCAGGCAATCGGGTGATCGGCCCGCATTGCCCTAACCCAATTAAGAAACAATAACACAAAGTCATAGTCCCTCCGCGGGATTCGAACCCGTGACTTCTGGTTTGTAAAGCAAGGGCCTATACCACTAGGCTTCGGAGGCATTTTTCAATTCAATCATGTAAACTATGTGAAAATTATTGTGTTTTGTAACTAAAGGGTTGGTTTAGACGGATTATTAATCGGCGTAAGCAAATGTTTGCCTCACATTAATAAACGTCCTGTGAGGGTGCGTAAGATATGGGGCACAGTATTATAAAGTCAAACTCTCTCATGTGTATTTAATGAACTACTCGTCAAATCCAATAGTTTATAATAGCATGTATTTGTCTTGTTTTAATAACAATTATTTGTCATCAAAATATTTTTTCTGGGTGGGAATCAACCTATGATCCGCTGAAGCCAACGTCTTAACAACTGCGCCAAATGATCATCAAGTATTTGTCTTGCCGTTTTGTTTGTATTCTCTCAATATTATTATTAGGACTACTATGTTGATGAAGCGGTGCAATTGTGTTTAAACTAGCTATAGAATTATTACAGTTCTCAATGAAACATAAGTAAAAATGGTAATAGCTTTGATATAATTTTTAAGTAAGTCATTCACAAATGTTATTTGAATAGTAATTCGTATACTGTCATCGGTATGTTTCAACAAAAACTGATGATTATTTGTTACAAATGAGAAATAGTTATTAGTTCACGCCTGGTTTTTTGTCACGACAGTTTTAACATATTGTCGTGAGTTTTTGTTGAAACATAGAGGGAGAAACACAGCGTATAAATCAGGCAAAAGAATAAGTTATTATAAATTGGGCATTAAAGCTTCCTGAAGGTGGATTAGACTTCATCATTAACTCATTTATTAGGTCGTTCGTCTCGCTCCACATTGTAAAATGTTTACCAGAAATAACCGTATTTGTATTATTTATCTAATGTGTGTATAAGCCCCGGTGGCCAATTTTCACAAGTATATACACACACACACAGAAACGCACTCTGTTCATTTACTCTAATTTCCCGATGGGATGGATATCTCGACTGGATACGACCCAAGAGAGATTAGGCGTTAGACCGATCTTTTATATGCCCATACGATGCATAGATCATGTCTATTTTCAAGCAATCGAGTGATCAGCCTGCGTTGCCCTAGCTCAATTGAGAAACAACAACATAAAATTGACTCCACGCGGGATTCAAACCTATGACCTCCAGTTTGTATAGCAAGGTCCTGTACTACTCGGCCACGGAGCCAATATATTATATTTACAACATAAATGTATAAAACCGAAAGGGCTTACATCTTCACACAAATTTTACTCCTTTTAGCATTAGCACAGATACAATTGATTGCTTACCCAACATGTTCCATTAACTGTGCCGAGTTTCCTTTACGCGTGAAATGAAAAAGGGTTGTTAATGCGGACTTATTGTTTCAGTTGAATTTAAGCCCTTCTGCGGTAATAAGTTTGAACGCTAAAAGGATCATGATTTATTCGCTGTACCGGTCGCAAGAAGCTTCAGTCATTTGTCGTTTATGTTATTCAGCCTGTCGCGTCAACGCATTATTAAATATCTCGTTTAATAATAAAGATTTTCGACAGTTAATTGAAACATAAATAGAAACAATACTTGATTGTATAGATTCCACGTTGTTACCAATAAATAGTGAATCCTTATAAAAACTGTTTAGTAATGTAATTCAGTGATAATCTCATTAACCTTGGAAGTTTTTCATCTTTCGATATAATTTTTCCTGTTTTGGACTGTATTTCCTATTTGATTTATGCGAATAGATAGTATATCTATATATAAAAAGAATTTATGAAATCTTTTATGAGCTTGTGCGGCCATTCTATAAAATTTATTTGCTTAATTAATTTTTTAATTGAAATGTATCTATACACAGATTTGTCATCAAGCTATTGAATTAACATAACTTTTACCCTTCTCAAGACATACGTAAATTAAATTTTCCCTGTACATTTTTAATGTTTTATACATTTCTATCTCTTTATCTCTAGTTAAAATTGAGGTATGCTATTTATTTTGGTTTACGAACACTCGCTGAAACGAGCTATGTATGTCGTTTGAATTTTTATTAATTAACTTAAAATTAGTTCAGTTAAAGGGAAGCTAAGAGTTAACATAAGCGTGGAACACCACAGGTTCTCTCTCGTTAAATAAAACTATTTTATGGATTTTATCGCGTTTATGTTAATTATAAAATTCCCGAAGTTTCGGATTCTTTACACTTTTAATATTCCTTTACGGTTAATGGTTTAGGTCGTTAATTAGTTTTATTTAACTATAATCTTTCAACCATGCTCTTGTGCACATTGTCAATTTACTTTTACATTAAGTAATTGCTGGCGGTCTTACGATTTCATTTACTTCTAAACGTATATGATATGATAGTGCCGCAAAAGTTTTTGATGGATGAATATTTCTTTCTATTTTATATAAACTTTCCTTTTTTATAGGAAAGGTTGGCAAGCGAGCAGACAGCTCATCTGATGTTAAGTGATCCCGTCATAGACACACAACATATCTAAAGAGTTGCGTGTGCGTCGTCAGCCTTGGAAATTGGATAAAACAGGTTAAAATAAATGGGTTGTTATTATATTAAGGATTTATTGGGGAAAGGAGTGGGAAAACAAGAAGGTAGGAATGACCACCCAGCAACGCTGAGAGTCATCCGTACTTTATTTTATGGCTCTGTGTAGGGCGGTGCTACCACTCCAAGCGAGCACGATCGTAGAAGTGCATCAAAAGCTGTATGAAGGATGTTATACTCTTTCTGGTTTTGATGTCACTATACTACCATTATATCATAGTATTGGTAGCCTATAGTTACGTATAAGTTATAAAGTTATTGAGCATTAAGTTATTGCGCGGTTATTTAATTTTTTCTACATTCATGAATACTAAAAGCTTATTTCCTGATATATGAGCAGTAAGTGAAAGACTAAACTTTCTAAATTTTCTAAGAATTCACTTTGGTAGGTGAAGGTAAAATCCTAAAATTATGCTTTTTCGTGTTGAAGATTACTTAAGAGTGCGCCTGTTACCAGAAAAATATCACATTTCATCCGCGCGTCTTGCATTGTTTTTGCTTTACTTAGAGCCTAAAACTGCACCGCACGCAGTTGACGATAATGACGGCTTAGAGTATATTGGATTGAGTTTTAATTAATTATTAAAAATGTGTTAGTTTAATAAACAAAGCAAACGATTACTCAAAATAGAGCATTAGTAATATGTAATACTTAAAAAAATGTGATGTCACTGGTAATTTACAGCATTTCCATTAAAACCGTATTTTTTTGGGGTAATTCAATTTTACTCCCGAAAGAAATCAGATTATTTTAAAAAAATTCTATCCTTTTACACTGCTACTGCCGGATTTTCCTGCCTTTTGTATTTTTAGTTAAAGAATGTTTACGTTTTATACCTATAAAATAATCGGTATAAAAATGCACCTTTTGCTTAATTTTGGCATTACAATTATAAAATTAAAAATTTTAAGAACACAAATAGAACTCTAAAAAGTAAAAAATAAATAAAAATTTTCTATCGGCCTTTAAACTTGATTAAAAGATTACGTTCTTTTTGCGTTACTTAAAATTTTTAATTTTATTGTTTTAAAATTAAAAGGGACCGGCCATTTCTATTCAATTCTTTAATCTATATCTCTGTTATTTTTAATAATGTTTCTTATCATTTTGATTTGGGCTGTTACTGTCCATAATTTACAAGGAATCACCGTGTTGAGGCTGTCGTTTATTTGGGAAGAAGTACTTTTGAAAAAGACTAAGTTTACGTGGCCTTTTGCCGTGTAAAGAGTTTGCAGGATGTTGCAAATATAAAATTATTTACGCGTTGTAGGGACAAATGTTGCACTTGGTCAATATTAACAAAATTACGGGAAGTTTAAAAAAAATATTCTCAAGTTTTTGGTTTTCATTTCATTAGTTAATATTCCTCATTCCTTTTCAATATAGTGTCCATTATTCTACTAGCCAAGCCCTTTCATTAGATACCCATATTGAGGGCGTTGTGATTTTTATCAAACATAGCTAAGGACAAAACCGATTAATTCACTTTTCAAACAAACAAAAAAAATTAAATCAAAATCTTTTCATCCGTTCGGAAGTTACGATACCACAACAGACACACATATACACACAGACACGTCAAACGTATAACACCCCGTTGTTTTCGCTTCCAGGGTTAAAATTAAGGACAAAAGGCATTTTGACGCTTAATGTCTTCTCAATAGCGTTATGATTAAAAATGCATCGTAACGAAAGAAGACCTTTTTTATTAAACTAATATAGTTTTCGAAAAATAAACCTAGTGTCATTATTTAGTCTATATCGTTAGCTCGTTATATAAGCTCAATAATAATTTTGTTCCCGATTTTTTTGTCTGTCATAAAGTTGACGTCCAACGTTTCACGTTAAAACCAACCGCTGTGTGTTCCGACATAAGATCATATGACTTTTATTTATCTGCTAGTTGATCCACGCAACTTCGTCTGCGTCACGTAAAAGGCATTTTGCGACATTAAGAGAGTTTTTGCAACTTATTCTTCCTCCAGCCATATTCCCAAGTAACTTGGGGTCGGCTTCTAATCCAACCAAATTTTACCTGAATATCAGTTTTTACAAAGAGCGACTGGCATCTGACCTCCGAAACTCAAAGAGATAAACTGAATTCGAAGGATGGATTAGTTGTCAGGATATTTGAAAGCAATGACAACCTTTAACGATTGTCAAAGGTGTTCTTGACAACCGGGACTGACTTTTTACATGCCCATCCGACGCATGGATCATCTTAAGTTTCAGGCAATCGGGTGATCGGCCCGTATGTCCTAACCCAACTAAGAAACAATAACACAAAGTCACTGTCCCCCCGCTGGATTCGAACCCACGACCTCCGGTTTGTAAAGCAAGGGCCGATTCCGCTAGGCTACGGAGGCAGTTTTCACGATCGAGTAAGTAAACAAGGTTATCACAATAGAGTATATTATTTTTTAACATGTAAATTGCATTAAAGACTTTTCTTTAGTTCATTTAATCTTTTGGAATAAATATCTACTCCACAGTTTAGAGAAATAGTATTATATGCATTTAACATGGATGATAAAGGCGTATTTCTACTATATTATTAACATAATATACATTTATTTAACAGAGGCAAGTACTAGATTTCAAACTTTACCAAACTCTGACTGTAATAAAATTTATACTACTATATATCTTCCCATGCACCATTTGTCTGTCACACATTTTGAAACTAGCCTGAATGTCCTGACATTTTTATGCGATGAACAATGAATGCTTTTTGCAATGCATATATTGTAAAAGCAAATTTAACAATACGTTCATAAAGAAAGTTTTGAAATTCAATATACCTTTAAAATGTACGTATGTATATCTATTATAACAACGTGATTTTTCGACAAAAGACATCCTGTTCTCTAGAGCTAGTATGTCATAAACTCAAAAATAGTCAAAAGAATCTACAGAACTAATAGCCCTGTATGCCCAGTAAGTTATGATAATATAGAAAAATTAAAACATTCTATAATACAAGTTTATTCGATTAAGAATCAAATAATATTTGTACTGGATGTTAGTTTGTATAAAAAGGGCTATTAGTTCTGTAGATTGTATTTTCAAAATTTCTGAGTTTATGACATACAAGTTATAGAGAACAGGATGTCTTTGAAAAAAACAGTAGTTATAGTAGGTATACATATACCTTACATACACATTTTAAAGGTATATAGAATTTCAGAACTTTCTTTATATACTTATTGTTAAGCCATAAATTTAATCCTAGTTTTTACAATATGTGCATTGCAAAAAGTATTCATTGTTCATCGCATAAAAATGTCAGGAATTTCCGGGAAGTTTCTAAATAAGTGACAGACAAATGATGCATGGTAAGATATATAGTTAGTTGTATAAAATTTATTACAGTTAGAGTTTGATAGAACTTCATAAATTTTGAAAGCGATTAATAATTTTTGTTGCATTCTTTATCTTGCATCGATTATCCTGAAATTATGCATACACATTATCAGAGTTACACAATGGGCTAAAGGGTACATTCAGAAAAAGGGTACTGTTTCGAGGAATAAAGAAATTATTTTTAAATGGGCGTCTAATTGAAACTCAGCTTATAGATATAAATTTATTGCAAGATGGATTCTGGAATACAGAAAAATTAGAAACAGCCTAAGGAAGGAGAACGGATCCCGGAAGAAAATCCGTTATCTTTAAATATTTAGGGAACAAAAATGATTTTACTTTCATTTATAAATGTATGTTTAATTAATACCGCGCAACGTAGACTATATTCTTTTATGAGAAAATTGCTAGTACTTAAATACTCCTTGAATTTCATCCCTTCTGAAGCGATGTGACAAAGCGATCGCAAATTATTAACTTATCCCTCATGAGAATGGGTGATCGGTCCAATAATGGTACATCCATTGGATATACTATTGGTACATAACAGGGGATGTACTATTTGCTTTTCTATGTGGGGTTAATTGCACGATAATTACCTAGTCGCAAAAACTATTAACTTTTTTTTTTCGCATTAAATTAATGTGTATTCTGACTTACGCCGGAATTACTGTAACCACTTTTGTACTGTTTCATGTTATTTATAACAGCAAAACAAATAAAAGGGGAAATGCCTGTTTGATAATTTGCCAGTGCTGTCATTTAAAAATATTCGTTGTTTTGCTATAAAAAAGGCCAAGTGCGGGTCGGACTCGCGCACCGAGGAAATATATATATATAGCATGTTACTTATTTCCTGTAATCTACCTTTGAAAATATGCAATTAAAATTCCGATCGCAACTTATCAAAAGTTTGAAATCTATTAAGTATTTTTTTCCAAATATTATCTAATACTTGCGTTTGTAAAAAAGTATATATCACTTAAATTTAACAAATAACTTATCCGTATTTTCCATCGACGGTGTCATAATTTTATATGTCATTTTATTAAAATTAGAATAACTTCGTCAAGCAATGCATGTTTGGGATATATAATGTTATGAGTGACATTTCTGTCTAGTGGTAACAGATGTCGATGATATTATAGCCAGTTCTTAAGTAATCGATTACAAACATGAAGTGTATCAACAAGTATATCACATATCGTTGTCAAAGTATATTAACAGTGTACGAGACACCCAGGGATGTAAATTAAAAACTGAGGTCGGAGATAGAAATTACAAAAAAATAAATGATGATATCGTTACTAAAATGGTTAAAATAGAATCGTAACATTTTAAGAGTTTAAAACGGAGGTCCAAGAATAGTAAGCGCAAAAAATGTTAGAAAACAAGTGAAATCGGCTAAAATAAATCAACACTTGTCTACTAACGTTATCTTTACGCCAGATGTAGTCGAATAGTTTGAATTACTCTTGGCTGGCAATCACGAAAATTTTAATGACGAAGCTTGGCGTCAGATTTCATTATATATGTATTATACAATACTAAAGAATTAAAACTGTGGTGACGTCCGAGTAAGGTAATCTTATTGCAATATTATTGAAGGGAAGCATATTATAGAGGATAAGAAGAATCCAAATAAACGAACATAATTCTTGAAAATATCCCGACTATTTTCCGAAATTTCTGCCAAAGTTGCATCCATATTATAACTGACCGCCTTTAATGCAATTAACATGTTAAATAATTATACACTCTATTGTGATAACCATTTTTAATTTGAGTATGTATTCGAAGTTGTCCATTTACCTCCATTTTTTTAATGAATGTATAGATTCGAGAATGTTTTCCGATTTTTAAAATATAAGTGAGATAGTATCTCCGTTAAAAAAAGGTGACAAAAATTATTCCAATATTATTATGCTTATTTCTATGTCGCTATCAATTAGATATTTTTACAGCTAGTATTACATTTTAATAAAAATAGTATTTTTATAGTAACCATTCTGAATTTACTAAAGACAAGTCAACAACTGATGCGGGATTCACGCTTCTTACACATATTTATAAAAGAAGGGAGAAATAACAAAATGTAATTGGTGTTTTCTGTGACCTCTTCTGAAGAGACTGTAAGAAGATAATCTCGTTCTTTAACTAAACTAAATAAATCATTTCGGTATCTGTAGCATCTGTTTTTTCTTCTGGATCTTCCTTTAAATAAATGTTCCGCAGGCTTCTACGCAAAGATCAATCCTATTTTAGTTTATATTTATGATCATCCATTTTGTACAAAAGAGCTTTGTGATATTGCTAAATAAAGATCGTATTTCGCCTTTTTTAAGTAGATAGAAATGATAAAAATGTTTTTTTAAGTTGACAGAAATGTGTGTCACGACTAAGTAAACAATGTCTGTCACATGCATTTCAATGTCTACTACCTGCCTAATTTTTCGAGTTGCGAAGATAGCGGAGATTAGTCTACCGGCAAGAGACGTTTTAAGGAATAACACTATCCCAGTAGTGTTATTCCTTAAAACATCGTTGAATCTGTTTCGGTTTATTATTTAACATCAAATTGAGTAATATTAATCAATAGCCATTGTTACTGCTCGACTAGTTTATTTCAATTATTTCTATAGCCGAGATACATAAAGTTTTATTCAAAAAAGGCTATTCAAGAAATAAATAATATAGGAGTTTGGAATACCGTGCGAGATCTTTTTATAAAAATTGGCACATTTAGGTTAGCTTGGAAATATAATATTTGTAATATTTTAATCGTCCGTCAAAACATTTGCTATCTAAAAATAGTGGCAGACATACATATATGAAATACTTGAAATAAGGATAATCTTATTACCCAAGTTTTGACCCACGGGCAAGGAATGTATAATAAAATTCCATACTCTATATTAAATCACTATTGGACCGACCGTTGCAGAATATTTTGCTGGAATTATTAATTGATGCTTATGTACGTATGGTAAAACAAAATAATTGTAGTCCAGACATGTAAACCACCATTTGCTCATTTCAGCACAATTCGTTTTTTTTAACTGCTGATAGTTTAGCATTGTGGATATATATAAAAAACTTTTATTTACATTATAATAGACTAAAAGATTTATAAGAATTAAAATGTTTTTGATGATAAAAATTAAAATTGTAAAGAGAATTACAAAGACATATTGGAACTATGGATATTCATTTTTGTTTAGATCTCTCTCTGTCTCTCTCTCTCTCTCTCTCTCTGCTGAGTTCCATCGTTGTTCTATATAGCAAACTATCAAATATTATCGTCATTGCGTTGATGGTTACCAGTCCGCGATCATGTGCGCTTCTCTCACCTTCCTTCTACACCCAACTAGTTTTTGGAAATATTCTTCACCAGCGGTATTTTTGCAAATATATAATATTATATATTACAAAATTCTAAACTGTTTAATATCATTAGCTTCGATACATAAATAAAATAAAACAAAATTGTCAATTGTCAATTTAATATAATGATTTCGATTAAATAATTTTAATTTAAAATATATTTAAATAGATTTAAGCGATTAATATTTTAACGTTCTTTGCTGTAGATAACATTAAAGCTTTTAATACGTTAAAAGCCATGAGAAACAAATGAAAAAATTCAATTAAAAGTATGACGTTGCTTAAATTTTCTACGTGAATGTAATCACTGATTATTCATCTCGGATGCTGAGAAATATTCGCAACGAAATTATAAATCATTCTTAATAAAAGATGAAAAAAAAAATCATAATTATTTTATTATTACTTCTTCATTTCTAACGAATTGATAAAATCCGTTCCACTGTTAATGAAGTAATAAAAAGTGTTTTATTTCACATCGTAGGCAGCTGTGCTAATAATTACTTCTGCTATTATTGATAGGTATATAGGACCTGCCTCCGTAGCCTAGTGGTATAGGCCCTTGCTTTACAAATCGGAGGTCGTAGGTTCAAATGCCGCGGGGGGACAATGACTTTGTGTTGTTGATTCTTAGTTGGGTTAGAACAATACGGGCCAATCACCCGATTGCCTGAAAATTGAGATGATCCATGCGTCGGATGGGCATGTAAAAAGTCGGTCCCGGTTGTCAAGAAGACCTTTGACAATAATTAAAGGATGCCTTAAAATATCCTGACAAGTAATCCATCCTTAGAATTATATTATAAGGATGGATTACTTGTCAGGACATTGAATTTTGAATTATTATTTATAAAAAAAAAAAAATCCTTCGAATAGTTTATCCCTTGGGTGGCGGAGGTCAGATGCCAGTCGCTCCGTGTTAAGACTGATATTCAGGTAAAATTTGGTTGGGTTAGTAGCCGACCCCAAGTAATTTGGGAATAAGGCTAGGAGGAAGAAGTCTGCCACGCGGCCCATACACGGACTAGTAAAGTTCACATATCTTTCATATTTTTATTGCTTCTCAACAAGGCTCCGCACACTGACCAGCTGTAAGTGTAGTTGTGACTGCAGTAGCAAACAGGCGATAGGCAACAGGTAACCAATAAACATAGCAAAGAGGGATAGCAAATAACAGATAACAATACATAGTTAAATACACAACCACATATTGAAACGAGTAACAGCTTCTCTCTACTGGATGTGGATGGGCAGGATAATGTTCTGGCAAAACGACTACCAAAACTACCAGCTATTATACTATATGGTATTGATGACCTTGGTAAACTTACGCAACTCATGGAAGAGGTTGCTACCAAAAAGTACTTCACCTATAAAACAGTATCAAGAAGCAAAATAATAATATCTACAAATACTGTTGACATATACAAGACCCCAATAGAACAAATAAGAACTAAAGGACTAACAGGGTATACTTTTATTCCTAAAGACCAGAAATGCAAAAGATTAGTCATCAAACACCTGCACCACAGCACACCCAAAGAAGAGATTATAGCCTCAATAGAGAAAACTGGAAGTACAGTACAAGGCGAAATAGTAAGAGCTCGTAAACCAGGAACAAAAGAACTCCTAAACACCTTCTTAGTCAATATAGCCCCACATGAAAACAATAAAAATGTTAAAGATATTAAAATCATATATCACCAGAAAGTGCTAATCGAAGACCCGAAAAGAAAAAAGTCAATTGTGCAGTGTAAAAGGTGTCAGCAGTATGGACATGGCAAGAATAATTGTGTGAGACCTTACAGATGCGTAAAATGTGCAGGGGCACATGAAACCACAAGATGCACTATAGATAGAATTACTCCCACAGTGTGCAAACTCTGCTTTGGGAGTCATCCAGCAAGTTATAAAGGGTGCCAAGTATACAGAGAAATTCTAGCTCGAAAAAACATGGCTAGACCACATCTACAAGAGAAACTTACCCAAAATTACAGCTCTGTGATGAGCTACGGTAAGAGTTTGTCACACACGACTAATACTACCCTGGATGAGACTGGCAAATTGACAACTACTGAAGAACAAATCCAAGGCCTTAAACTAATCGACTAACACTAAAATTTTTGCAGCGAAACCCTAAAAAGAGGACTACAAAGGACCCACCGAGCATATACAAAGACCAAGACTTGGTAGATTTGACAAAGACACAAAACCCAATAAATATTACATATTATACAAAAACAAAAAAAACAAGGAATGTGGCCACGACAAAGTATACAGCTGGCCTAGAGCCACAGAGAACACAACCAAAGACAATGGAAACTGGACGTAGCACACAAGCACATGGCTTAATATAGAAGAACTCATACTTTCACATACCGAAAGAATGGATATGCTGATAACACAGCTGAGTACTATGATGAACCTACTCGTCACACTTATCAGCAAACTCTCGTAACGTTCCCCTTACGTATCGCTACCTGGAATATAAACGGCATAACGCCGAACAGACATGAACTGGACATATTACTAAGAGTAAATAAAATAGATATTGTGTGATATCAGAAACACACCTAAATTAAAAGAAGAGCTTTAAATTGGATAAATATTGTGTTTAATGCACGAATCACCCCGACACAACCTCTCACGGTGGTTCAGCTGTGATTATAAAAGCTGATATAAAACACAATCTGCACAGCCAATTTCAAGAAGATTTGATGCAAGCTACTACCATAACTGTGAGTGAAAAAATAGGCCCCTTAAATATCAGCGCCATCTATTGTCCACCGAAACACAATTCGAAACAACATATGTTTGACCGCTTCTTCAAAAGCTTGGAAAAAAGATTCATAAGTGGTGGAGATCGGAACTGTAAACATACTTGTTGGGGATCAAGATTATCAACCACAAAAGGCCGTAAATTAAAAAAGAGTATTAATCAACAGGGACTTATTACACTAGGAACCAATGAACCCACCTATTGGTCAACCGATGTCAACAAAACCTGACCTTATGGATTTCCTTATTATTAAAGGTCTCTCGGACATGTACTTTGAGGTAGTATCCTCACTAGATTCGGTCTCAGATCATATTCCAATTTTCCAAAACTACATTCAGCCCTTCGATAATTAGGAAACCCCCATGGCCAACATTATACAATCATAAAACTGACCGGGAATTATTTGCTAGATATCTAGGTAATGAAATCGAACTGAAAAACAAACTTAAAACAAAAAAGATATTGAAAAAGCTACATTCTATATTACCAATCTTATTCAGGTCGCTGTGTGGCG
>DWHK01000368.1:0-14552 GCA_018247855.1 Graphium androcles | reverse complement strand
AAGTACATCCTCCCCATTTAGTCTGAATAAATCTACGAGTAAATGATACAAAATATTCTTTCTTGAATTGATTTAAGGGGATATTATGACAGAAGATACAATCAGGCTATTCAAAAGCTTGGTGTGTCTAAAGATCAAAGCAATGTGCTGCCTTATCTTAAGGTAGAACCCTCCAATTTTTAGCTTCTATCGTTTAAAAATATGTTGAACATTTTTATCCTTTAATTGCAAACCTTAAAGAACAACTAGAGATAACTATAGTTGTTTTGAATTTGATAACAAATTCATAACGTGTTTGGTAAATTTTACGTAAGTGTTCTTCTTTCCTGGAATATGAGCTTTGAGACACGAAAGTTTATGTAAAGAAATACAATGGTAGTATAGCCTGCAGATGAAACCTTGTACCTTACGGTTATAGTCTGGCGATATTGCCATTATCGTGAAAAATCCAGATGATCTATACGGATATCACAACAATATAATGAAATTGCTTGATGATAGATCGTGTTGCTCGTAACTCAATTTCTTTTCTGAGGCTTATGCCATTCTCAAAAATTTGTAACAAACTTTTGGATATTTTTGCACTGTTTGGAATATTTCATCTACTGATTTGTTCGTGAACTTCTAGTAGAATATGAAAGATAAGAACCTAAAGCTATATATATTGTAACGTTGTTACATTATTATTAATACATTAGTTGCATATTACTAGTTAATAAAGATATGTTAGTCTTTTATAATAAGGTAACAAGTGATTTAACAACGCGCTGTCAGTAGGAATAGTGAGACACATAATCTAAGCAAATACCCGTTAGTTTATATACGCATGCTAGCTTAATAAAATAAACGGTATTTAATAGACAATAATAAACGAAAGTAATAAAATTTATAAGTCACTACTTTTTATTTATTAAAAATTACATAAAGAAAAAAAACTGGTGATCTCGCCTTAAAACCAAAATAGGAAACATTTTTGTACAACAATATGATTTTCCTAAATTTCAATACTTTGTATTGCCTCCTCGTGCTCCTGTTTGGCATGCTGTTCACTAGTTTAGGGCTATTTGAAGGTCTAAGTGGTGTCAAGTTAGCTTCAGCAAGTCGTCGTATTACTGTCCATGCGCTTGGGTTACTTCCTTCGAGGCGTCGAAACTGATTTGTAAGTTCAGTTCCTGTGAGAAAACGATGAATGGACGAACGAAACATGGTGTTCACCAAGTACCGGTCTTCTCGTGCTGTGGTACACCTAGTTCTGGCTGTTCCTGGTCTACGTTGGAGCCAGTTTCCTCGTAACATCGGAGAACTCTTTGTCCTGTTAACAGGGACATACCGAGAGTCCTGGTTGTATCGCGCTGACTCTGCCCGGTTTCCAGCATTGAGAGGATTCTAGTGCATTCTTCAGTTGTAAGCGAGATGATTACAGGTTGAATAATAAATATTGAACACTATCAATATGGTTTATATACCCACTTAAATGACAGACTAGAAATAAAAACAAAATCAAATGCAATTATTTCGTAGTTCCATCTTCGAAAGTCTCCCTTTTTCAAATTTGATTTTTTATGACATTACCTTGCAGTGACTAAGAAGTTTTGATACCTTAATTTAAGGAGCATTTAATTTATTTCATTAAGTTAGCATTGCTTTCGCGTGTATTAAGCGTTTTTACAGGGTCATGAATCTGATCTAAGGACACTACTTTCGTGTTAATCTGCACTCCTACCAACGTGTTCAAACAGCGAAGTGTGTTATGCAGCACTGGCACTATTCTGCGACTCCACATAAGAGGACCTGAGTAATGGCTACTGTTCTCCATACGACGAAGTATAAATAAATCATGCATGACACGTAGTTACAGAGCTAGGCAGTACAGCCCTTGCGGACGCAAGATATTTTCGTTGCATGCGGTTTAAGAAATATACCCTCTATCCCGAAGTGGCAGTCGTATCACGTCGAAAACTATATTATTATTGCATTAGACAGTATTCCCTTCCGGGAAGTGAACAAGTGCAGCCCCGTAGCAATAGTCACCGTCCGTGAAGCGCAAGGCGTCCAGCTCTTGGTCCAGGTCGTCGGGCGCGCGCGGGCGCGGGCGCGGGCGCGGCTCGTCGGCCGACGGCGAGGACGAGTCGGGGCGCTCGGAGCCCGCCACCTCGCTGATGCCGGGCAGCGCGCCGCCGCCGCCGCACCAGTCCGAGCAGTCCCAGTGGTAGCCGCCCACCAGCTCGCCGCTGGGCGCCGGCGGCGGCAGCGCCCGCGGCTGCCGCTTGCACCCTTTCAGGTCTGCAAATACACTCACTTTCAATCGACTATAGTCGAAGCAAATCCCTAACTAATGTGAGTGATACCTTAGCTACGGATTTCTTGTGATCGTAGTTGATCACTGTTTCACTTGTAATATTGGTTTGACTTAGAAGAAGAATATTTCATTATCGACCGCGTCATGCTTATGCCGTTAAATAAAAAAGTGTTAAATGCAAAGAAAACCAAATGTATTCTATTGACTCTTCCCAATGTAGAAAGGACTGTAATCTGGGAATAAATAACTTAACATGTGTAATTCTACTGTCTTTATAGGAATAACACTGGATTCAGATTTCAGTACAAGGGGTTTTCATCTCTATTAAGTTTTAATTTGTATTATGATCTTGTGAATTATAAATGTCATAGATGATCTCCTTCTCATAGATGCTAACCGGTAGTTGGTTTAGCCTGGAGTTGCTTTTGGGGCCGTCTGACCTTCACCGTCCACTACCTACCGCAACCATTTATAAGTTGAGTCCCCTATAGTTTTTGTCAAAAGATACAAGCCAAACCAATCAGTCCAATTAAATGTATTTAATTCGAATCCCCGCTATATTAATAAATTTATATGTTTTAAGAGTATCATTCCTCCGCCGACGTGACAACGGACGTTTAAATTTTTTGAAAGAAATAATCAATTTACCATTGTAAATTTTGTTATCTACGAAAGTCTGTAGATGCATCTGCTCGGACCACGGCTTGCGGTCGGAGACGTCGATGTTGAGGTTGCGCAGGTAGTCGGGCGGGATGCCCTCCAGCTCGTCGCCGGCCGAGCCGTAGCTGCGCAGCGTGTCGATGTTGTTGAGCGGCGGCGGCTCGGCGCACGAGGCGGGCCGCTCGCGCCGCACGGCCTCCAGGTTGGACAGCTTGGAGGCGCGCGGCGGCGGCTTGTCCAGCGCGCTGTTGAGCGGCGCGGAGGGCGCGGCGGGCGCGGCGCGGGCGCGGCGGCGGCGCGCGGCCCGCGGCACGGCGCACAGCAGCAGCGCCGCGCCCGCCGCCGCGCCCAGCGGCCAGCGCGCCGCCAGCGCCCAGCGCCAGGCCTCGCGCAGGGCGTGCGCCGGCCCCGCCGCCTCGCCCGCCACCACCGCGTCCGAGTACAGCGGGTTGCCGCAGTTCATGCCTGCAACAGCACGACCCATCACACCGGCTCGAGGCACGACCTCTGGAGTACACAGATCGTCTTGGCGTACCGGTCTTGTCGGGCGGGCAGACGCAGCGGAAGGAGCCGGGCTCGTTGTAGCAGGTGGCGCCGTTGAGGCACGGCTCGCCGGCGCACTCGTCCACGTCGTACTCGCAGCGCGGGCCGTAGTAGCCGTGGCAGCGGCACGACGGGCCCCGCTCGCCCTCCTCGCAGGCGCCGCCGTTGGCGCACGCGGCGCCGGCGCACCAGCGGCCGTGCTCGCACCGCGCGCCGCTCAGTCCCGCGGCGCACTCGCACCGGAACTCGCCGCGCTCGGCCGTGCAGTAGCCGCCGTGCAGGCAGGGTTGCGAGGCGCACGGGTCCGTGTCCACCTCGCACAGGCGGCCCGCGAAGCGCGCATGACAGGTGCACGAGAACCCGTCCGCGCCCTCCAGCAACTCGGGCAGGTCGCGGCACGAGCCGCCATTCAGGCACGGGTACGAATCGCAGGCGGAGGGCGGCGGCAGCGCCGGGCACGCCGACGAGACGCGCGCTCGCACGCGCCGCGTCAGCTGCACGCGGCCGTCCAGAGACGTGCCGCCCTCCTCCAAGGGCAGCGCGCTGTTACCGATTTTGAGATCGGATATGCATCCGTGAAACCCATACGTGACCTGTTCGCATAAAGAAATCACACCCTGTTATAGGTCGTCGCGAGTTCATCAACCACGCCGACAGAAAATGAGCTGTAGCTACCTGCTCCGGCGCCAGCGCGTAGGCGTGTCGCAGCAGCGCGGCGCCGAGCAGCACGCGGTCGGCGCGCGCGTCCAGCACGGCGCTGCGCGGCGGCGCCTGCGCGCGCGCGCCGCGCCCGTCCACCGCGAGGCGCACGGCGGCGCCGCGGCGCTCCAGGCGCGCCTCGTGCCACGCGCCGTCCGCCACGGAGACGCCCGCGCGCAACGCCACCTCGCCGGCGCCCAGCTCCATGCGGAACTGCAGCTGACCCTCGCTCACCTCCAGCACGGCGTAGTCTACGCGCCCCGCGGCGTACATCAAGATTCCTCGTTCTCTACGCGTTCGGAATCGCATCGACAAGGTCAACTCGTCGTCGAGCAGCCTCTCGCCCTCCACGACGCCGCGGTCGAGGCGGTAGGCCAGGTAGGCGTCGCCCGGCAGATAGAGCACGGGCGAGGGCGCGCGACACTCCTCCGTATTATCCTCACAGCAGCGGTACCCGGGCGGCGAAAGCGCCGGCTCGCAGCGTGCGTCGCCGCACTCCTCGCACGCGGCCACCGGGCGCTCGCAGCGCTCGCCGTCGTAGCCGGGCGAGCAGGCGCACTGGGCGCGCAGCCGGTGCGGCGCGGTGACGAGCGCGAACACGTCCGTGGCCACGGGGCGCACGAGGCCCTCGCGCAGCTGCACGCGCTCGGCGCACGCGCCGTGCACGCAGCCGCCGCACGCCGCGCGCACCAGCTCCTCCACCACGAGGCGCGCGCTCTCCTCCAGCCTTTCGAGGTGTGCGTGCAGCGTACGGCGCAACGAGTCGGCCGACAGGAATCCGCCGCCGTCGGCCGAACGTACCGCGAACGCGACGTCCAAGTCCTGCGCCACCTGCCGGGCGGTGCGGCGCGCGCGGTTCCCTGCGGCCTCGAAGTCGTCGTCGGACGGCTGCACTCCGACGATCACTACGTCCGTCTGTCGACAGCGGGTGGCCTCGTGGACGGCCCGAATGAACCCTTTTCGATGACTAAGCACGAAGTCACGGTCGGTTACTTCGCGGAAACGAATGACGATCGATTGCGCCAGCATCTCGTCGGAGACTAGTATCACGGAGACGTGAACGACGGCGAAACCTAGGAACTTGCCGTCGTCGACGGTTACGTTTAGACGGTACTCGCCGACATCAATCCGCGGTGCAGCGCGCAGCGTGCCCACGGCGGAGTCAATTTCGAACAGATCCGTCGACGGATACGGCGCCCCGTCCACGGGGGCGAGCGCATACGTCAAAGTGTCGTAAGCGTCTCGGTCCGATGCGAATACGCGGCCTATCATACCACCCGGAAATTCGTCTTGATACGAGTTAATTACTATTTCCAACGGAGTAACAACTGGAGGGTGATGAGATTCTTCGATTACTTTTATGTAAACCCAGGCGTCCGAAAATAGAGGAGGAGTTCCATTATCAAATACACGCACTTGTAATACGTATCGGTCCTTGATGCGGTGGTTGAATCTAGTCGCCGATCGCAGGTAGCCGTCCTGCTCGAGACGAAACGCTCCCATCTCGTTACCCGATTGAAAGTCAAAAGTGAAGGGTGCAGCATTAGGAGGGGCGTCTGCGTCCTCGACGACGAACTTCAGGATGGTGTAGCCGAGTGGCTTATCCTCTTGGACGATGGCGCTGTAGTTGTTCTGGGCGAAGAGCGGCGGGTTATCGTTGGCGTCCAGCACCTCGATGTTGAGGAAGGCGGAGGTCTCGAGCGGCGGCTGGCCGCGGTCTCGGGCGCGCAGCTCCAGCACGTAGGCGGGCGTGGCCTCGCGGTCGAGCGGCGCCGCCACCGACACGTAGCCGGTGTCGGGGTCCACGGCGAAGCGGCCGTCGCGGTCGCCGCGCGCGATGGCGTACGCGACGCGGCCGTTGGCGCCGGCGTCGGCGTCGTCCGCGATCACCTGCAACACGCGCACGCCGGGCGCCGCGTCCTCGCGCACCCGCGCCCCGTACGAGCTCTGCGAGAACACCGGCGCGTTGTCGTTGCCGTCCAGCACGGTGATGTTGACGGTCGCATGGTCGCTGAGCGGCGGCGTGCCTCCGTCGATGGCCTGCACGGTGAGGAAATACTCCCTGCGGCGCTCGTAGTCGAGGGGGCGCGCGATCGTGAGGGCGCCGCTAGCCCGGTCGATGGCAAAGTCCTGCCGGTCGTCGCCAGCCACGAGCGAGTAGAACACGTCGGCGTTGACACCCGTGTCGCGCGAGGTAGCGCGCACGTGCAGCAGCTCGGTACCGACGGCGTCCAGCTCGGGAGCTGAGGCGCGGTACTGCTTGAAGTCGAACTCCGGCGGGTTGTCGTTGACGTCGGCCACGGTGAGGCGCACGGTGGCGGTGGCCGAGCACGCGGGCGAGCCGGCGTCCGAGGCGCGCACCAGCAGCCGGTGCTCGGCCTGCGTCTCGCGGTCCAAGGACGCGCGCAGCGTGATGATGCCGCTGTCGGTGGCGAGCGAGAACGCATCGTTTGCCTCCTCCACGAACGAGTAGCTGACGAGTCTGTTCTCCCCGAGATCTGCGTCGGTGGCGTGTACCTGCAAGTCAAAAATACGTGAATTCGGTTTTTTTCACGAAAACGGCTCATGCAGCAGAGAAACTGGTGCGAGACTCACTTTTGCAACGAGGGAACCGATATCGGCGTCTTCGGGCAGAGTGACGCTGTACACTTCAGAGGAGAAACGCGGCGCGTTGTCGTTAATGTCGTCGAGCGCAACTTCTAGTTCGGTGCTGCATTCCCATTCGGGCCGATCTCGGTCTTGTGCGTGCGCTATTAGCTTGTACTCGGCGACCGACTCACGATCCAGCGCTTCGGCTACCGTTATCATACCAGATTCCTATGCAAAAAAAAAACTGATTAGTACATAATATGAACAACTATATTCGAGTGCTGCACATTCGAACAGCTCAGCAGTTTCATGTTTCACCATTTTTCATTGTAAGTGATTATGTGTAGCCGACATATTTGTGTCAGTACGTCGTTAAGTACCATAGAGACGCCGCGTGCTCACCATTACCATTTAACAAGTTTTATAACATAATTATATACAATTCGTGTGTATACTAATTACGTAATAGTTATACAATATACCAAGTGATTACAACTATTTCGGTCTCCTCATATACACTTTCCTTACAAACCATTTATATAAAACGCTAGAGGGGTTGAGCGCCGATACCATATACCAGCTGACCCCCCTTTCATTAGGTCCTTCGAGCCGGATCTCGGGACCTGAAGTGCTGGATTATATTAGCATTTCGTGGTTTCGGGAACTCTTAACCAAGATCAGGGACTGAGGTGGAAGTTACAGTAGTGAACAGTGGAAAAGTATAGTCTAATACCTTATAACATTACATATCCATATCAAACATATATTTTCGCTCCATTTATGTGGCTGATTTTTTGTGCGACTTATATTTGTTTAGATAGAGAAAAATATTTGTAATGGGAACAAACTATTTGTATGTATAGTATACTAGCTGTTGTCTACGGTCTTTACTGCCTCACTGAACCGCCATATTGCTAGCGATTTCTAAGAGTTGGAGACTGATGCTTATATAGTCTACTATATTATTATTGATGAATCTGTCTATTGTACACAAAAAATAAAAGAAAACGTTGGCAACTCCTCCTCATAGAGGGGCTCGCCATACAGAATATGTCTATAGAGTGGACGTTACCTTAAGGACCCCCGCGACCATCTCCAAGCTGGGCGCCGCCGTGGGCCTGTCCGCCTCGAGGCCTTTGGCGCACGCGTGGCAACTCCTCGCCGTGCAGAATATGCCCCCGTCGTCGTGAGGGCAACACTCTGGTGTTACATGACCTCTGCCGGGAGGTACACCGCGTTGTGTCGCTAGTGCATATTGGCCGATGTCGGCTAATAGGGTGGCGGGCAACGGTCCAGGGCTCGATAGGTGCAGGACCAGGCTCTCTAGCCATATCTCCATCACTTCGAACGGCGGCCTGAAATAAAACTCTTATGTGAATATTTCAACATTATCCATATATAACTTTGTAGGTATATAAATTCTAGAAATGTTTTTTAATGAGGAACTTTGTCCACGAATTTAAAAAACATTTACCTTATACACTTCTGCATTTTGTCTGTGTCAGTGCAATATCAGAGCTGAAGTGATAAATTACAAGGGCACAAAGTTTTTTACATTGCCGTCTTTAAAACGGTTAGTCGTCTAATGTCTAATATGTAGTAACCTGTGTCTAATATGTAGTAAACTGTGTCTAATATGTAGTAAACTGTGTCTAACATGTAGTAACCTATGACTAATATGAAGTAACTTGTTTCTAATATGTAGTAACCTGTCTAATATGTAGTAACCTGTGTCTAATATATGTAGTAACCTGTCTAATATGTAGTAACCTGTGTCTAATGTGGCACTGTATCAGTTGCTGGAGCTTAGACAGAAAAACGTTAGTCAGGTTCGCTATTATAAAATACTAAATATCATGTATAAATACCTCGTATCAGGGTCCAGATGACATGCCAGAAAAGCAACCCGATAAAAAGGCTCGGGGCAAGCGGTTGGTTTGCAGAACTTTTCGAGGAATAATGCCTCGTTAAGACCGAAGTCGCTGCGACGCGGTAAGTAATCCGGATCGGCTGACACTCGGCCGATTATCTAAAACGAAAACATACAAATTGTAACCAGTTTACTTTAGCCGATTTTTTTCATTGATTACAATAGAACTACGTATTACTCTGCAGAGTTTAAATTATCTTTGTACCAAATCTACTTAAACTCGTGGGGAGTTATTTTATACAAATGTGGTCACATTACAAAAAAAAAGTGATTAAAATCGTTTCTCAGATTCACGACGGCACTATTAAACGTCCTAGACAACTAGATCTAATACTAGTCCTAGACAAAAAATATGCAGGTTTATATTCTTTATGGAAAAGGAGTTGAAAGTAATGAGTTCCATCCTCACATGCTGTCATTTTATTTTCACGCTGATTAAACAAGAAGTAATATGGGACAGCTATATATGTACAAAAATATTTTGCGACAATATGTACTGTTTCACATATATTGATTATTGTGTTTTAGTATGATTTTGTATCATAGATCTGTAATAAAATCAAAATATTCAGTTTTTAACAATTTAATACGACATTATCTAATAACTGCCACCATGACCTAGACTATAAACACTTGTTTCCAAATCAGAGGTCGTGGGTTTAAACCAGGGAGAGACAATCTGTTTATAAGTGGAGTTAGACCAATACGAGCTCATTACCCGATTTCCTGAAAATTAAGATTGTCCATGCGTCGATGATGGGTATGTAAAAAAGTCGGTCCAATATTTTTTTTTACATACTTATATATTTGTGTTGTTGGTTTTCAGTTGGGTTAAGGCTGATCACCCTATTGATTGAAAACTAAGTAGATCCATGTGTTGGCTGGGCATGCAAAAAGTCGATGCTGATCTTTTCTGGTCATGTCGGATATCCGTTAATCGGTTTATGAGAGTAAAAGAACAGTGTATGCACCTGTGTCTGCACATTCACTTATGCACTGTTACATGCGGTTTCACTCGCAATTTTAAGTTTTTTTATTTGCATGGTTCTGTGATGTATTTGCTAAAATAAAAGCTACATACCAGTGCTAGTCCTGTCAAAATTGGTCGAGCCGTTTTGTATATTAGCTAACCCAAACAGACAGACAGACAAAAATTTGTTCTTACTTTCACGTGCATTTATCAAAACGCTTTAATTTTGAATTTATGTATAAATATTTTTTTTGCTTTTGATCGTCTTTTGAGTAGATTGTGGGTCACATTAAGTCCAATGGTACCTTACCTCACATAAAACAATGCCGAAGGAAAACACGTCCACTTTTTCATCGTAAACGTTGCCGTTCATCATCTCGGGCGCCATCCAGTACGGGTTGCCGACCACCTGTTTACAATAAAAAAAATATAATATTATATAATTTGTAAATTAAAAGTGCTTATGGGATTTATAAAGATACTTTAAGGTTATTCAATATAATGATGTGATAGAGAGCCTAAGTGATATCTTTTGTGTTATCTTTTCACTCTTAGATCTTCTAAGAAAAGTAATTATATGTGATTAATTTTTAGTGGTTTAGTTTTCTTACAACGGGTAAGAGCTGATTCCCGTTTGGCTGAAAACTAAAGTGGTCCCTTTTTGAATAAACAAGTTTTCGATCTTGTCCTATCTCTTTCTAGTTCTGTCTGATATTTGTCCGAGAGTGCTCTCAAGCGCATTGACAATGCGCAAACTTGTGCATTAGGATTCTTCTGTAGGATATTTCCGTAGAGGTTATCTTTTTAACCGACTTCTAAAAAGGAGGAGGTTCTCAATTCGGCTATATTTTTTTAAGTTTGTTACTTTGGAAACTTTCGGCTGGATAAACTGATTTTTTTGATTCTTTTATTTGAAAGCTGGGTCTTCCCGTGTGGTCCCATTTAAATTGAATAAGATCGTGGTCGTGGCGTGTCCGCTTGGCAGTGAGAGGTGCGGGGGCGCGAGTTAAGGAGCTGCTTGCCGTGCGTTGCACGATGCGAGCTAGACCGAAGTCTATCCCTATCACCGTTTGGTCGTTCAAACCGGATTATATTTTAAACCAGTACTCACCGTGTATCTCTTGCGGCGTGGCGTGCTGTTGTGAGGCGACCTCGCGGGAGAAAGAGTCCCCTTGGCAGTGAGAGGTGCAGGGGCGCGGGGTAAGGAGCTGCTTGCCGTGCGTTGCACGATGCGTGCTAGACCGAAGTCCGCTACTATCACCGTTTGGTCCTGGGAATTGGGTTTAAAGAGAGATTAACAAATTTATAAGTGTCATCATTTGCAGATGGTAGAGCAACATCTAACATACAGCTTTTATAAGGCTGTTCTTAACGGTTGCTTGATGGCCTTAACTACCCTCTTCTTTACTCCATCCTATCCCTTTTCTATATTATATAAATTCCTGTCCCCTCTTACCTAATAACCTATTGTATCCAAAATCGAAGGCTGGCACCGCACAAGCAACTCCTTGGATGTTGTGAATGTTCATGGCTGGACTTAATATCAGTTCACCTGCTCGTTTGTCAGCAAAACATTGCGTCGTTATATGTTCAAAAGAAGATTATTATACAAAAATATTATGCGACTTTCAGACATTAAAATATAAAAAAAAAAATTGATGTCTATTGTAATGCATTAAAGTATGTAGTTGTACCTCTCTGACAAGACAGTTGTGCGAATTGAGGTCCCGGTGGATGACGTTCATGCGGTGCAGGTACCCCAGACCGGCCGCCACGTCTCTGGCTAATCGCGCCCGGGCAGCCCAGCCTAAAGTGCGCGACGTGTCCTGGAAACAAAAAAAAACACTCTTTCATATAACCGCACTCGGAAGGTGCATTTAGAATTGCGTTTCATGCAAGTGTAGCGCTTCTGAGCCTTTGGCGTGTTCTTTTCGCAGGAAAGCTGCGCTGCTCTGTAGCGGTAATATTGCTTCTTTACTCTGCAGTGCTACAGCTGCAAGTAGCGAATTCAGAAATATTCTATATCGGGAAGGTACCACTAAGCCTAAAATGTAACAGGCGTGGTTTGTTGGGTTACCCGAAGGATACTCCTTCTCTCTTCTGTATCCAATCCATTGTCGTACCGACACATGTTTCTTCATTTAAAAAAAAACACGTTACCCTTATTATAAAAACAAAGTCTTATGTTACAAATACCCAGATCCGAAACAACTCTTTGTAAGTCATACAAATATTTGCTCCGGGTGGGAATCGAACCCACGATCTGCGATGCCGCAGCCAACGTCTTAGCAACTACGCCAACAGGTCATTAAAATTCTAAATTCAAGGGGGAGTTGAGTGCGTAGGCAATCCTGCTGCAAATCTCCAGGGTGGCAGTTGCCTATCTCTGTTTCTCCGCGTCCTCCTTCCGGGTAATTACGTCCTGGCAAAAAGCCAGAACGGCACTATCGTTCTCTGCCATAGCAAGGCCACGGTAGGCAGCGAGAGATCGAGCCCTGGAGCTGCTCTTTCCATGCTGGGCACTCCATCAAGTGTGTTCAGTCGGGTTGGAGAAAAGCTTCTCCGCATTTTCTTAAATTCAAGACATTAAAAAATTATATTAATTATAATATCTATGTGCCATTTTCTATGATAACTTGTTGCAATTTTGTAGGTTATGACATAATTCCGATGCTGTAGAAATTTTGGAACTTTGATCAAAAAAATTATTTGAAATTTAGAGAGTCTGCACAGGTGGAAATCTGATAGTGTAAGGTATGCAACATGCATTAATGCTTCCGAAACAAACTCTCTCAATTTTTTCTGAGTTACCAAAGATGTGTATGGTCTGGCGTTACCATGACAAAAGACCTCTCATGCTTATTCGAGGCGTTTTTTCTTAATTTCTTGCTTCAGTCTCATCAGCTCTTGGCAGTAGGGACCGATGGTTTTATTCGGCGGTAAAATAAATAATGAACGAAGCCCTTCCAATCTCCCCGTACACATAGCATTACATTATTGCGTGTTGATACGGGTGTTGCTAGTCTGTGGAACTTGACTGCTCTTTAACTATTATCTTTTTCACACATTCTTGTGCGTACAAGGCTTATTGTGATATAGTTTCCATCATTGGTGATTAATCTCTTCAAAATTGGTCAGTTTTATTAAGTTTAAATAGAGAGTCTTAAGTGTGTAAACGGTTCATTAGGTTTCTTTCAGTGAGCTCGTCTCGTATATCCAGATATTTTCAAATGGTTCAAAACTGTTCTATTGTCAATCCGCAATTCTTCAGCTATATTGTAACCATTTATATGCCGAGCTTGCTCTACTTTTCTAGAAATTGTGTCGACGTGACAGGAAATTTCAGAGCGAACGGCATGCTTTTAAAATTCCTAGACTGAAAACCCTTGAACCGACATTTGTTTGTAATTAAACTTCATAATATATCGAATGTATTCGTTAGATTCATATTTTGGCGGTCAGAAAGTGTTTTTTTTATTTTCCTTTTTAAAATGTCATATATTTAATGGTACTAATACCATCTAGATACAAACAGTACAATCAAACAGATTTTACTAAAACTTAAAAAACAAAATACGAAAAGAATTTTTCCCCAACATATTAAGTCACAGTAGTGGAAGTGGCCCGGTAGGAGAGGATACCGTGACGTGTCATCTGTCTTCTTCTGTATCAGTCTCCACGCTGCGTAGACCGGCACCGAGATGCTGCTGACTTTGCTCCCACTTGGCGACGGCAAGCGAATGCAGTTGTTATCTGCACCTCCTCAACTCTTACAAAGCCCGAAGGTGGCCCTGGACTACCTCCTCCATCAGGAGTGTAAAGACGCGAGAATTGCGGCTTCTAGGTCCCATGGCATGGAACGGCCAGCACGCACACCGCCTCACCGAAGGTCTTCCTTCCGGTAGACCCATATAGCGCGAATGGCAAACATCTTATGTTGTTTAGAGACGATATTACCCTATGTAACTAATAAAGGACGAGAAAAATTCTTATGATTTGAACCCACAACCTTCGATTTGAAAAACTGCCTATATTACTAAGTAACGGAGGCAGCTTATATATACTTTGTCCGTGAATGCAGCCTCCCTACTAATTTTCTCTAATATCTATAATGTAACCACACTTACTTGAAGCAATTGGTGTAGTGTGCCACCAGCGACATACTCCGTCACTAAATGAAGCCGTTTGTCCTTGTACAGTACACCGATGAACCTCAACACATTGGGATGCTGCAGAGATCTTAGCACCGCTACCTGGAAAAAAATATAGAAGGAAAAAAAATATTTAATACACATAAATGTGTTTACAATTTCTTAGAAAGTTCTTAAGAGTCTACCGACATGTCATTAGCTGTTTTTTTTTTATTTTAGAGGGGTATAGTTGAAACAAAAAAAAAACAGTCAAAAAAGTTCCGCACATATTTTTTGAGATGTAATTAAAAATTTACGTTTTTCACTTTTCTTCATTTAATTCTGCCATAAGACAATGCTTTTACCTAAACCTCATGATTTTCGATTTACGGAAAGTATGCTAATAAAAAATAGTAAGGTTGCAATTGCCTTGCTATTGTCAAATATGGGGTAATATGCGGTATGTATGTCCGACATAACATTAATTCTTACCCAATAAACAGTGACAGACGTAAATTAAATACTAGAAATAAGGACAAACTCATCACGCCAGGCTTTCGTCTACAAAAATTAAATAATTCATACATGGGGCAAGGTGTGCGCATTTATAATAAAATTCCACCGTCAATATTACGTTTGCCGCTGAATCAGTTGGAACATAAAATTAAAAAGACACTTTTAATAAAAGCGTATTATACTGTTACGGAATATTTTGATGATGCAAATGTGTGG
>DWHK01000367.1:0-14565 GCA_018247855.1 Graphium androcles | reverse complement strand
CTACGCCCTTCTAGATAGGACGCTACTAGCCGCACGATCGCAGGTGGGATGGTGCCATTGGTCATTTATAAACTGATTTACAACATTCTTTTTTATTTAAAGCATACCTATAGTTTTAGATTCGTCGCTTGTTTATAAGAACTGGTTGGGTAGTTTGTTTATCAAAATAAATGAAAAATTATATCATGTAAGGTGATTGATGTAGGTTTTGTAATTTTTTGTTTTTAAATGCATCTCATCTCAACTTTTGTTGTCATCAGGCATATTTTCATTGGTGTTTTGGGTGTAAACTTTCTGAAGCAGAATCGTCTACATAAATGGTTTGCAGTGTTATCCATGAAGATAACCGGTGTTTTTCGCACATTTGGCAAAAGTGGGAAAACATGACACCCACATGTTGTCACGGTAGTCGCCTGTTGTCGAACCCGCTTTGTACATTAAAAAAACGTGTGGAACAAAACCATTTCTACTGCCAGTATGGACTCTTACAGCTTGCGTACCTCTTGTAAAATTTTTCTATCTTAATATTTTTGCGAAGGACCATGATTTACTTTGTACATGAGTAATATGAATGTAAGTCCCATCTGTGTAGATTATATTTCTGTCCTCTGTCCTATATTTTTTTACTTGTTGAAGCTATTTGTATATCAGGTTTTTATATTAGCAAACCTCTTATTTAAGATAATCGGTTAATATAACTTGACTGATACGTTTTTAACTTTGAATGTTTATTTATACTATATTAATGCGTGCACAATATAGCAACCTTCTCAGACGACTGTTCGTCTGCTACTAACGATATTCACTTACAAACACCAACGTGGCACCTCGTTGACATATCCCAACACACATTGAAGGAAAATTTTGGAGGGGCGTGCCATGTTATCGTCGTTGACCTATACAGGTTTTTCACCACGTTTTGAGAAAAGGCCATCAAAAAAGAAAGAAAAGATTTAAATGCATTTATTGCGAAAATTCTATTTTATTGTCCCATTAAAGTAACATTTATAACATTATGATTTGATGAATAGGAATCATGATACAACACTGCATAAGTTTGTTAAAAAATGTTACTAATCAAAAATGTCAAGTATTGTCAACGAAAACCTCATAAACATCTACAGACTAAATGGTTTCAGCGTTTTAAATAATTTAACTGATATAAAATTTAAAACTAATGATGTAATTAATATATTTCATTCACAAATCTGGAACACACGTTGCCTAATTTAGATTATTTAAAATCATTTTATAAATGAAATTTTAACAATGATGTTTGCCTTTCTTTCACAATTCTGGTACACGCTATTCATAATAACATTACCTGGTTTAAAAAATATATGCATCGCTGCTAAATCACCGAAGTTGGTTTTAAAGTTTCCGTCATGTGTTTTTGGTGCTAAAATTATCGAAAATCTAGTAAATGTTTATTTTTACAGAACCGTTTTACCCTTGTGGACCTGGGAATGTCTGAAGGATAAATGTTTACCTTTTAAAGCCGACATGTCGAGAAAACTGCAATCTCTGGATACATGTAACATGTTGTGTTCGACTATACAGCTTTGGCCTCAACCTACAGGATCAGTCAGCTTATCAACTACCGCCGTGCCTGTACGGGCTGATTTGTTCCGGTTGCAACTGTTAGATTATTCTTCACGACCAGTTCAAGAACACTTACAAGATGCATTTAATATTTTCCAGCAAGACCTGCGATATACAGAAGAAAATTTGCTTGGGTTTCAGGAGTGGCATAAAGTTCTTGTTCAAATCAGTGTTAATGGAAGTGCCGATCCACGCATGCGATTAAATACTGATGAAAGCTATTTACTATCGATTCAACCAAAAGAAGAAAGTGGCGGAAATGTCATCGTGTATATATCTGCAAACTCTTTTTGTGGCGCTCGGCATGCGCTGGAAACTCTTACCCAACTAATATGGCTTGACTCCGATGTTGGCTCGTTGCTGATGATGGAAGCAGCTAGCGTTCAAGATGCACCACGTTTTCGGTACCGCGGTCTTATGATAGACACATCACATAACTATTTTCCAGTTGACGAACTTATGCGAACGATCGATGCTATGGCTACTTGCAAATTAAACACGTTTCACTGGCACGCAACGGGTGCTCAAGCATTTTCGATAATGTTTAACAGTGCCCCCCAGCTCGCAGAGTACTCGAATTTTGGAGGCAAAGCCATATACACTGCAGGAGATGTACGTATTATCTCAGGTTATGCTCGAAGTCGCGGCATTCGGGTACTTTTAGAAATAGACGTACCGTCACAAGTAGGTCACACTTGGGACTGGGGTCCGCTAATTGGTTTAGGGGACTTATCCTATTGCATGGAATTAAAACCGTGGTATAGTTTATGTGGTGAACCTCCGTGCGGTCAACTGAATCCTCGTAATCAACATGTGTATGAGATTTTGGAACGTCTGTATCTAGAAATTACTCAACTAACTGGAGTAGACGATATATATCATATCGGTGGTGATGGATTTTCTGAAGCATGTTGGAAACTAATCTTCAACGACACCGATGCCACTAAACTTTGGGTAGATTTTACCCGTACGATTTTATTAAGTTTAGAAATGGTCAATGGGAAGATGCCAAACCTCACATTGATGTGGTCTTCGCAGTTAAGTAAAAGAATAAAATCAGATTTAAAACCATATATTAGTGGTATAGGTTTGCAGGTTCATAACGCAGGATGGAACGAAAAGCACATCGAGGGCTTAAGAACTATTTTATCAGATGAAGATGCCTGGGACTTAAACAGCGGAATGGGAGCATGGTACGAAGAAACTGGAGGTGCACCGTACAATTCTTGGCAAAAAATATATGAACATCGACCGTGGTCACGAAGCACTTTGGGTTTTTTAGAAGGTGGTGAGGCTACTGTATGGTCTTCGACTGTGAGCACTGGCGGCTTGGACTCGCGAGTCTGGCCTCGTGCTGCAGCCTTAGCCGAACGTCTATGGTCTGATAGGCCAGAGGGTGCGACGCGACCTGTACATGCACGTCTAGACGTTTATCGAACACGTCTCATCGCACGACACAAAATAAAAGCAGATCCTATATGGTCTATGTGGTGTACACATAATACATATACCTGTCGATAAATTTTTCTTTTTAATGTATAATAAGCTGAGAAGTATTATTTTCCATATCATATTATTAAAAAAAATTTAAGCCTTTATTTGAATGATTTTTAAAACATTAAAGGCGGGAGTCGTAGTACTACGATTTATCTCCACTGTAGCTTAAAAGCGGGAGTCGTAGCAATACGATTTATCTCGACTGTAGCTTAAAGGCGGTTTAACGCATTACCTAGCATACTTTCGTCAAGATCCCCCATTAATGTGTTAACTAGCTCCTCCCGCGAATTTACCTAAGAATTTTGTAGGTGTTAAAGTATAGTATCTTTCATACTGGTCTTGCTGCACTTCTACGACCGCGCTCGCGTGAGGAAGTACCACCGCCCCTCACAAAAGTCGGACTAAAATAAAATATGCATGACTTTGGGTTGCGAGGTGCCATTTCTACCTCCTTCTTTTTCCCACTCCTGTCCCCTCCATTAATATGTACCTGACCCATCCATAAACCTATTCTATCCAAATTCCCAGAATACTAGCAACGCACACGCCACACTCTTCGAATGTTGTATGTCCATGGGATCACTTAACATCAGGTTAACCGTCTGCTTGCTTGTCAACCTTTACCTATAAAAAAAATTGATATACAAAAGACCCTAAATACAGTCTCTAACAAAAGTAAGAATCAAAACCGTCTCTAATTTAAGTCAAAGTTAAAGCATAAATTTTAATTTTATAACTATATACATATGTGTAAAAACACTTTTTCAATATAAACTTACCGCAAGCAGCTGTATATAATTCATGCACACCATCTGATGATTTCGGTAGCCATAACGACATCACTCTCCTACCAATTGCCACTGGAATAACCTGATTAATAGAAAAAAATCTCAAATAATCATTCATTAGCCAATATAAAACATAAATATAAAAAACTATGATTGAAGTCATAAAGCCAAATCCATTCTAGACTTGCGATTCCTAGACTTAACTATTCTTATACACATTACCGTCTTTTTTTTCAGTTTTTTATCCATACTAATATGACAAATGCAAAGTGTCCGTACTGCGCATGTTCCCTTTTCGTCATACCGGTTATTCGTCCAATGAAGCTATAAGAGGAAAGGAATAGAGTGCACAAGTGTCTTTGCATACATTTGCACTATAAATCTCCCGCGCAGTTTATTGATCTCTAATAGATTGAGCGCTGTGACCCTGAGGAGGACTTTATTTTTTCATGTGTCACACGTAAAACCACAAAAAAACAAAACACACTTGGCTGACATTCTTTTTTTACACACTCTTAGAGGCCCCATACACGAGATGTCCTGACGGCTAACCGTGTTCGAAACTGAAAAGTTTCAAATTCCACAATGAGGCCAAACCTTTTGTTTTCAAAGCTAGCAACGCACCGGCCTGATGTTGCGGATGGCCAAGTATTGATTACCACCTAACATCATGTGAACCGTCTGCTCGCCAACTTTAATTTACAATAAAAAATTTAAACGTACCAAAGTGAGAGCGCTGGCCATCACGAGTGAGATCGACACGAGCACCAGCAGAGCGGCCAGCCGCAGCGGGAACCACGAGACGCGCACGTAAGGCTCGAAACCGGCCGGTCCGTCGCGCCACACTAAAGCCTAGAAATTAATATCGATGTCACATTACAGGTTATATAACACATCTTTGCAGCTATTGTTGCAATTATAGAGCCGCTCTACCCGCTAGATACTACCGCCATTAACAAAAAGCCAGCATAAAATAAAGTATTTGAGGCTTTTAGAGTTGTCTAAGAGCCATTTCTACCTTTTTATTTCCTGCTCCAATCACTTGCTATTCCTACATATTATAGTGCATAAAACCTCATACCCACTTAAGCTCTTTTATACCACTACCCAAGGCTAGCAACGCATCCATAAATCTTGCGGGTGTCCATTGGCGACGGTTTCGCTTAATATTATATATATAATAGGTAAACCGTCCGTTCGCTGTATGTGTATATATAAAGACTAAGAATTTGTAACTGTCTAATATTCGCAAATAGAACATATATTTAAAAAAATAAGCCGTCTTTATAACGACAATAGAAGGCAAAACAATATTTTTTTGAATTATTTTGTCTGCCTGTCTGTGTGTGTTTATAGTCACAGCACACAAAAACTATTACTTAAAATTGGATGCAGTTTTCACAGTCGTATTAGTGAAGGTCTAACTTATAATCTGGTAAATATTTCTTTATCTCCTTATGAACATTATTGTCCGATTTAGGAAATCGGCTACAAAATATGTTCAGATATATGTATATTCTCTTGTATGCTATTATATACATACGATGTACAAAAACATTTCGCGAAAATTAAAAGAAAGTGCACCCCTGTTGCAGAATACGTCTCCTGAGGCGAGAATGAAGTATATTAGCAAATTAAAAAATTCTAAGACAGTGATACGTTCAAGTGAAAGTTCTTTCCTGTTAATCCAATTCGTCGCTTTCGATCTAATGAATGTCAAACAAATATAGCTGCCATTCTAATCAGCTGCATTTATGAGACGTCCAAATCTACTACTAACATCTACTAAACGATCAAAAGTCAATTCCACTGATCATTCTCACTACCAATTAACTGTTTTATTGAACCATGAGATTGGCCGAATCATCAAGTAATCCTTGATGGAAACATTATAGTAAAAGTAGAAGAAGATTGGCGTGGCATATTGGAAGTTTGACTGTTTGGGGTCCATACTACCAGATGCGGTATGTGAACAAAGTTAAGTTAAGTGTTTAATCTATATATTCACGGTAGAGTTTGGTAGCCCGTTTTCGTTTCATACACCCACAGAAAATGGTGGTAAATAAAACCACACTAGCAACGATGAAGCCATTAGAACAAAACATTTGGAGAAATATTTGGAGAAAAAACTACGAGCAGTGTCACATGGTTAACGTTGTTACAATATGAATTACATGCAAATATATACAATGTTGTTGAAAACGGCCTAATGAGTTATATGAAAGCGAAACAAAGTTTGATGTTAGGTAAGTTTTATTACATAACTAAAATTATATTCTAATAATAAACCTCGACCGAGAAACAACTTTTAGCTCAATTAAAAAAAAAAGCTAGGAACCGGAACACCTAAGAACTGGTTTAGAAATGGCTATTTTGAATTGAGAATTTCGTATGCGAATATAAATATACTATTGGAATGCATAACCCGTACTCCTAAATCTGTCATTAATTTAAGGAACACTACAATCGGCTTTTATGATAATAACTTTGGTTATTAGGTGCTTAAATCTATAGAAACACGCAACAAATTACGCAATGAGTTTGTTATATTATGACTAGATATCGATGTTACCAATACCAACCTGGTGAGCGGCGCCCAGCTGGTGTGGTGGGTGAGGCGGTGGCTGTACCTCGCTGTCCCTCGACGCCTCGCCCAATAGGTACGAGCGGAGCCCTAGGGCTCCGGCGGCACAGGCGCACCACGCTCGAAGCCCTGCTTTGAGCCAGGTGCGCGTGTGCGACTGCTCTAATAGGGCGGGGAGTATCACCTATGGGAAGATATTTAGGTATTGGAAGCCACAAACAGTTATTCAGGTAGTAGAGCACAATATCTTACATACAACTCTTGTTTCACTTACCGCTATACCAAAGAAGTACCACCACTCCGCGCACAAATCTAGTATAAAATAAAGCATGTGTGGCCTTGGGTATTCCTACACTTCTATTTCCCACTCCTTTTCATTTCGAATAATAAATATATGCCTAACCTCTAATATCAATGACCATACGTAATATCCTAAGCCGACAACGCACACGTAACTTTTCGGCTATTTTCGCTGACCATGGGTGACGGCTGCGTTTATTGAAGGTTTACTAACCTTTCTATATAAAAAAAAAAACATTCACAATCATTCTCCTTTTGAAGACAACATCGATGGTAAATCTTTTGGACACTTTGTATCTGATTCCTGAAGGACTATCCAACTTTTCCGATGGTATTAGTACGTAGTTTATTTGCAAATGTCTCAAGTTACAAACTCGTTTTTAATGAATGCCCAAAGCATGAACATTTAGATTATTTTTTTACTTTGATTTACCCGGTGTTAAGTGATACCGTGATAACCATGGACACCCAGAACATCAGAGGAGTTGCAGATACGCTGTCAGCTTAGGAAAGAATAGGCCATTGAGTATCCAGTATGAGACTTTTCGGATTAAAAAGATTGTTAAGTAGGAAAAAAAGTGAGGCAGGGAATGCTATCTGAAAACCTCACAAACGAGGCGTACTTTATTTTAGGTCAACGTCATGTGTGAAGCGGCACCTCTTTGGTCAAGTAGGGCAATAACTGAAGCAAGAACTGTTTGAAAGATTTTATGTTCTATTACCTGCCAAGTCATAGATAGATCGCAGTTTGTTTTCTATTTTCCCATAAAAGGACATCTGATTTTTATTGTAGTGTTATTGAAAGTTCACAAAGGTCCCGAGTTTAATTCCAGTTTAGAGCTAAAAATGCACTTACGATTGCTTATTAATTCTTAATGACTTTCTAAAGCATGGGTATGGGCTTTTGTATATCCCTTGGAAGCCCTTTAATCTCTTTATCTTTGTCCGTAAGGCGTTGTCTGAAACTATATAGGCTAGTATTCGGAAAATTCTTTATCCCTTAGGATTACGAATGGACATATTCCGTTCTGACGTATAATATAATTATTACAGTATTTTTCTTTTTATTGCGGCTATTTGTTTGTTTGCCTAAAATGCTTGATGGGTTTAACACATGTTGTGTGCTTAATTACACATATATGTTTGTATAAACGCATGTAAGAGTATTGTGAACATACCACCTATGGACAAACCGGGTTGAAAATTTCTTTCTAATTTGTTTACATAGGTCGATCGGCGAGAAAACAAAATCACGAGAAAAAATGTTCTTTCCCATAGTAAATCGCCTAGGTGAAAATCATCGTTGTATTTTATATGGAAAAGTTACGCTCTACAACTTTATTTCTATGTTCTTTATCATAACCCACCAATTGGACAGTCTCTATAGAGGAACGAATTTATTGGTCACCAAAAAAAACTCGAACATACAACCTCCATATATGTACAAGTCGATCTCACGAGTCACTAGGTCATTACAAAAATCAATGGAAAAAATTGCAATTAACTAAATATGGTGACGACAGATATAAAAATAACAAATGTACAATATATAAATAACGACCTTAAAAATTAAAGCATTATGTTTCAAGTTGCAAATATCAGACCTGTATTATGAGAATTCGATATTTCGGAACAATTAAGTAATTGGAAAACAGGTTTCAAGTTCAAAATAAATACTTCGAATTAATTTGTTATAAAAAGAAACCTTAAAAATTATAAATAAATCTGAGAGTGTTACACCTTGAGAGTAAATTAAAAGTGAAACACGATACAAATTATAGTTAAATGCTTAAACATAAAAATAGTTTAATTTGTAAGTAGGTTATGTATTTTTATGAAAAATCTCACCCATAACCATGTAGGCTGCAAAGAATCAGAAGCTTAATTTAAATTTCTTCCAGACTGCATTACAGACACAAATTGATTTTTTGAAAACGTCTAGTGTTCATTTAAATTACATAACACACGGCTATGGCCGGAGGTGCCTAAATTTTTCACCTATAGCACTCCAATTTAGACTCATCACTTTTCATATGGAATAAGAAACAAGCTGTCGGTTTACCTAATGTTAAGATACATATAGCCCATATTACTTTTCCAGGTGGTTATATTCAGATCTTGCGACCTTGTAAGGTCATTTAACCGTACCTATCCCCTTATACAAAGCAAACATCAAATAGAACATGCTTGACTTCAGGGATTGTCGGATGGCCATTCCTACCCACATCTTTTCCCTTCCGAAACCTGATGATTTTATGAATGGATAAAAAGACCCATCTTATGACCTATCTTTTCTATCCAATATCCAAAACTGCCAACGCAGATGCAACTCTTCGCGTGTTGTGGGTGTCGGCTTCACTCAACAACAGAAGAACCGTCTACTTGCTGGCCAACATTCCTTTATAAAGGGTACTCACCTGCACCTGACATAAGGTAAATACATAAAAACAAGACTATTGCTTTTACTTTATACTTTAGAGACTACCTACATTTATTTAGCTTTAGTCTATGTATATATATATGCTTCCGATCAGCTCTTGCAACAAATCCGTATAAAATGACATATGTTACAAGTGAATTTTGTTATGGCCTTTCTCAAACTCGATAAACCTAACAAGCGGATAGAGGCTTAGATTTGTTATCTTAAGGGAATGAATTGAGCAAGACATAAGTAGGAAATAAGCTAAATAAATGTGCAATTCTGAATGGACATGCACATCAACCAACTATATATATTATGATGTTAACCATCCAACCATAGATTTAATATTTTTTCTAGACTTTTATGTTTGCACAGAAAACATTATGTAAATAAAAACACTTCAAATTTAAACTTCACCAAACTGCTTGAGCAAGATCTACCAAAAAACTTTTTCTCATACAACCTAAGTAAATTGAATAAAAACCGCACGACTAAAACCTAGACGGATTACAAGCCTCTGTCATTTTAGCATTAAAATTTCTAGCATTTAAATATCATGATCCTAATGTTGTCTACAATCACAATTATTACTATACTACATTTTGTTTTACTATAGTATATTCCAATCAAAACTATTAAGAAGGCAAACATACACAAGTGACAAGCTATAAGGTATTGAAAGAATAAGCCAGTTTCTGTTGATATTTTCTAACAAGCAAGTTCGGTCATTTGTTTACCATTTAACATAGTTTTGTTTGAAATAGACTATGCATGGTTATATATGACTATATTAGCTGCATTTTATTTTACCTATAAAAGTCAACAATTGAAAAGATTTCTTGTCAATAATTTAACAAAAATAGACACTCACCTGCAGCAGCAGTAATTCCAAGCTTAATTCATTGACAGGAGCTTCGGCATGTACGGCCACGGCGTATGGTAGAAAACCAGGTAATCCGTATTTTATTACGCGTATAGGCAGCCATAACATGAATAGGACTGCAGTACCAAAAATCATAGCGGAGACGACCAGACGTCGGATGTGCGACCAAACGGATAGATGTATCATCTCCTGCATATTATTAATAGAATTATTGGATGAAAAACTTTTCAATGTTTTGGTTAGGTTAGTTATGTGTACATGATAAATACTTAAGAGCATTGAATAAATGACACATAAAATTTTAATAATTTTTTTCTCGAAAAATGATTATATCCCTTAAATTTATTTTAAGACATGTTTAATTAATTAAAACTCTGAATTAAATAAAATGATTTACGAGGAAAAAATTGCGATTGCTTCGTCAGTTATGGCGGCGCTCCATACAAATTACGAACTTTATACTTTTTTTGTGAACTACCAAGCACTTCCCATATATTACATATATGACGTATGGATTTTATCAATTACGATTTTTTATTGATTAGAAATATTTGCAAGCAATAAAAGGAATAATAATGATGACAAGGTATAAAAAAAAAGGCAATAGCGTCGTCAGTAATGGCGGCGCTATATAGAAATAATGAAATTTATATTTTTTATACACTAAAATTAAGTGTTTCCCAGAAATTGCGCCTTACGCGTGACTAATTAATTACCATTCTTTATTAATAAAAAAAATTGCAATCAATAATAGGATGATAAATTTAATAAATTATCAATAATTTTTTCAAATATATCTGTAAAACTTCTTTACAATACAAAACTTCGATTTTGTATGGGCATCACTTTTTTTTTTTATTTTTTTTTGATAACAGTCACAAAACTGCATTTCGTTGTAAAAAGGTCTCTATGAATACATTATTTATTATCAGCACTTGTTATCTATCCCTTATCTAATTTCAAATGGACTGTAACACAAACACAAAACAAATGCCTTCAACAATTTGTATAATTGAGAAAGTAGTAACAGTTTTCCAAAAATTTCTGTAACTGTTTGATAAACTTCATTCAAGTCATTTAAATACAAGTGTATAAATATTGTTAATGCTACCCAAAGAAATCAGGGTACAAGTTATTACATCTAATAGTAAATGATAAAAAAAGATTTTGAGAAAACATCCTTTAAACATTTGCTGTTTAAAAAAAAGGTAATTTTACAGCAAATAGACACCTCACATAATTACTTGCAAATATTTTAATTCATAGAGAATAGTAAGTGATCAGACGCATATTAAACCAAAATTTTCAGGAAACACACAGTTAAAAAAAACTTGTTTGTAATTTGTATAGAATTACACCATTAATGACAACAATTAATGTTCCTTATAGCTTATTAATATTTGCAAGTAATAATATGCAGGTCCATACTCTGTAAGGCTATCAAACATCAATGAAAAATGTTGTACATTTAACTTCTGTTTGCCATATAGTGTCTTGTTCAGACAATAATCATAAATTTATTTTGGTTACTTTACAAATCACTAACCTGCACTGGGCTGAAGTCAGGATCATTCAAATTCTTTAAAAACCACAAAACGCCAGGTCTTAGTACCTCTCTTAGTAGCAGTATAAATGATGCAAAGTAGTAAACATAGACCATTCCCACTAGCCAGTGAATGAACATCAAAGTCCAAGGCGCAGCTTGTAGACTAGCCTCCCTTTCCTTAAGGCTTGCATTAAACATTGACAGAGAGCAAAGATCTAACCACCAACCACAAACAAGAGGTATAACACCAATCTGTAAGTAAAGAATAAAAAGTAAAGAAATATCCAACAAAATATTGACCAAATTTTAAATAAAAAAAAATAAAAAGATATATTTCAAAATAGTTACGTAATTTTATCTATAGTAAGATAATCATAGAATATCATAAAATTGTAATAAGTCATTATATTTAACTGCAATAACTTACCTCCACAACAGACAGTAGTGCAACCTTCACAACAACATAACAGAAACCCAGAGCCTTCTTAGCACTGCGTAAACGCAATAAAGATGCCATACAGTGGAGCATTGCCAAAACTGCTCCTACTAGTACATATCCAGCCAAAGCAGTCAAGGGTCCAGCAAATGGACCCTCAGCAGTCAGCCCTCCAACAGCTGCTCCCAGTCTCCCAATGTGGTAGGGACAAAATGCAAACACAACTATAAATAGCGTGTTCAAGGATACAACCCAAAACACATGCTCTAAAAACACCATGGAGCCATCTAATCCTAGAAGACGTCCCCATGTCAATTCCTCTACAGCTGCCCGATCCCACTCCATCGGATTCCAGTTTGCTTCATCTCCCACTAAAAGATCTTCTCCTGCATCCCCATTACCTTCTTCTCTAACACCCCCATCTTCCATAGGAGCGTCATTAATACGATCATTGTTATTATCAGGTAAAGGAATTTCTTCTGCAGGAGGAGCAGGCAAATTTTCTCTCTCCATCCAATCTGGTCCTCCTCCATGCATTATTTGCTCACGTAACCAAACAAGACCAATGAATGAGAATAAGGTGCATGTTACTACAAAGCAGCCTGAAAACACATCCTTTGCAAGATTCTCAGCTGATACAATATCAAAAGGTAAAGATATAACAGGGTCCAGTGAACCCGAAAACAAGCACCGATAAGTTCTACAAGCAGTTAAGGGAACTATTCCTAACCAGGCTAGAGCAACCAGCGTGTAATGCAGCCAATCTTTCACCGCCGACGCGACTGAAGTCACCAACCCGCCTACTACATCCCGTATTGGTAGACGGCGTGGCATATCTGGTGAATATATTGGCATGAACGAGAATCGATGACCGCACAACTCGCAAATTTCTTTTCTGGAGTATCGCATCCATTGTACTAAGCATTCTTGATGAATCCATTTTATAGAACCGGTACAAATGCAGGGATGAAATAATGGTCGATCGGAAGAAGCCTCTGATCTACAGAAGCGACAGAAGTCCGCACCGGACGAGTCTGAATCCATCGTTGTTCTCAATCCAGTTTGCTAGGCGTATTATACGATCTGCGAAAGTTGACAGAAAGAAATCACGAATTATTCACAATCACTTATTGCCACTGAATATTTGCGTTAACTTAATAGACAAACGAAGCATACCTTACTATACATAAAAAAAGGTTCCTACAGGAGGTAACAATAGATTTTAACAAAATGAGATTTATAATTTATATACTTCTATTTGTTTGTTAAAAAACCATAGGTGGTATGATTATTGCCAGAACACAAAAGCCAAAGTGCGCTTACTAAAAATTGCAGCAGTCGTAAACTTTCTGCCGCTGTCAATATTAAAGTTGGTGTATTATAATAATTACTATTTAGATATTTGTATTCTTTGCTTTAAATTTTTAAACATTAATAATGCGAGAACGAAGATTGGAGTGGTTAAAATGTTACATTATGTATTTTTATATTTGAATTTTTAGCCAGACCAAAAAAGGATTTTTCGAAGTAATACAGTATCGAGGAAAAAATAAAATATGATGACATATTATCGTCATTTGTTACACTTAATATTAAATCCTTTATTTAAAAATATTTAATGCAATAAATAAATACTGATTTTCTATATCGTTTCTGGGTTAATTTATGGCAACATTAGGACTTTAGTAAGGAGCAAATAACTGGCTTCAGTTTGATTGCAATAAAGTTACATTGAATAGTTACAAAACCCACCACGATGGCGCTGGGCGTAATCTAGGGGACCAAAATGAAGTTGCAGTAATAGAATAGTCATTTTTGGAGGTAAACCGGTATCCAATAATGATGTCGCTTCCTGTATGTCGCACCTAGGGTAAAGTCGGTCTTGTTATATGTAGATTATTCTTCTGGTATTTTATACTCCATGGAATATTTCTATACTGCGTTTCAATAATCCTTGCTCCATATATCAAGATATAGCTTCAAAATCTTTGATATTCGTGGCGTCACTTTACTCTAAAGACCACTAAATATCACAGGAAGCCACGACATTTTTAAGTGTAATTAATTAATAAATGTATAAAAATATATGCAAAAAGGATAAAACTGTGCAAAATAAAATAATAATCGAAACATTTTGTTAAAATCAATAGTTCCTATTATTTGTTAATAAAATTTAGTTGTCTCCTACGCTCTTTACGCAGCGGTCGTGTGCGGAATCAGATAAATTTCGCTTGAAAATATTTTGAATTTGCTTTAATTTTTTATTAGTAGGTTATTAAACGCTACAAAAAAGTTCTTTTCAGAACTATAACATTTTTTGATATTTTTATAGTTATTTTGCTGCCATAAAATAAAGTAATATCAAATATCGTTTCAGTCTTTTATTTTGCAGATATTTCGATTTTTATGGATAAAAAACGTATATCCAAATAATTATTTTCTTTATATCTCGAATAGAACTTAAAATTAATATTTTTGTAATAAGAAACTTCGTTCCTATCTGATGT
>DWHK01000366.1:0-14591 GCA_018247855.1 Graphium androcles | reverse complement strand
CTGTGAAGGGTGGTGGTACCTTCCCGGGCGAGCGTGGCCGTAGAAGTGCAGCAAAAGCTGTATGAAGGATGTTATGTCTTTTCTTTTCTTTTTCTTTAAAGTAGAACGCGACCCTTATTATAAGACGTCTTATGTTACAACGGTGATTTATATACATAAACCAAACAAATATCACCCAGTTCCGAAACAAATATTTGTAGGTCATACAAATATTTGGTCCGGGTGGGAATCGAACCCACGACCTGCGGTGCCGCAGCCAACGTCCCAGCAACTGCGCCAACCAGTCATGCATAGAGTGGGAATGTAAAAATTCTGTTCTTTGCCTGATCTCTTGGGTAGTTGGTTCATCTATTCTATTGTACGTCGAAAACTCACCTCGTATTACGGATATAAAGTTTTGTAGAGAGGGTAGAAAGGAAAAAGGACCAAGTAAAACAACCCCGCTCCGTATAATATGAAGATATTATATTTTCAAAGAACATGTATTTTAATATTCTCAGCATACAACATGTGAAACAATACGACCCACAGTACATACCGCATTATATAACAAGTAACTAATGTCGTTTTCACATTATTATAATATTAACGTGTCACCATACAATTGCCTACATGAGTCATACAAAAAGGCGGCTGCAACGCTCAGTCAAATAACGGAAACGAAGGGAACAGATAAAAAAACAGGTTTACAATGACATTTGTGAGGTCGATACAAAGTTAGAAAATGTGTGAGGTTATTTTTTTTTCAACAAAACATTGCAGCCTCTCTATACATCCCACCTACCATATGAATACACTCTACATGCGACATGTGTATAAAAAGCCATATTTTTCAACACTATAATAATATTATAACCGATTAGTTGATACGTTAGAACAAATCATTCATTCGAAGAGAGTAGGAGTAGAAGCTAAGGAGGACAATGGTCATTTTGGACCCCGAACAGATTGTAAATATATTTAAATGGTTACCGTTTGATGTTTTATTTATTTAATAATTATACTGTTTATTGAAGGAGAAAACAATGTTATTTTCGAATAATAAAACTGCCCATTGTCCTTGATTTGAATAGCGAATACAGAAAATAGTTATTTTATCGATGTCATAATTAATTTTCTGCAGATGATCCAATTAGTGAAAATAAAATTTGTTTAAATATATAAATAAGTATAACAAGAATAAAATTTGATATAACGTAACTCAATATATCTCAATAAATAGGAATTAGTGACTATTTTTAATCTGTAACGTTGTTTTCAAAAATTGGATATCGCTTTAGACAGTAGTGTTTATCACATAATGCAAATCGTGTTGTAAAGATCTTATAAAAAGCTCGCGATTCATATCCACATATTATAACTCTATTAAAAGTGGGTATTTATAAAATAGCTGCCACTAAATAAATTCGTCAAGTTTCATTCACTTTAACGCGGTCCGCCGAACAAAGCGGACGTGTGTTATGCGCGCGAAGCTTATAGAAACTTCTCGACGAGACAAATTATAAATGTACTTAATATGTAAGGCAGTGCTTTAAAGATTCCATTCAAGCGTTATCCCTCAATTGCTCTTAATATCAATAAATTCCTTGCTATGTAAGCAAAGTTAAATATAGTAACAGAATGATATGAGGACTGTACGCATTATTAGATTTGCGCCGTGATTGATATGTATTTAACAAAACGCCTATATATCTGATAGTCATGGGAATTGAAAACGCTAATTGGAAACTCATAGTTTATTTCTAATAATTGCGATAGAATCTATGAGATATTATTTGATCTAAATAATTGAGTTATCTACGTACTCGTTATTATAGTAGTAAAACTAAAAGACACTAAATTTCGCTACATACAAATGGATGTTTCGAGAAACGTCGAAATCAAATGTATATACCTCAATATTTGACAGATAAAAATAGACATCAATTGTGAAAATTCCTATATTTTATATACGATTATTATTGCTTATTATATTATGTATACAGGTTTTATATGAAGTGTATTTGAAATAACGCTGAAGGCAAAATATGAAAAGACAGTTTGGTTCAGTATTAAGTATTTGATCTCTTAAAAATATATCTTCCTTTTAGTTTTCGAAGAGTTATTAGATTTACTTACGTGAAAGCTTTCTTAAGCAAAATATTATAATTTAAATGCATTTAACTATTGCCATTGCAATATTCATTTTAATTAAGGATTATTGAGAAAGTTTATCATTGATACATTTTCCAAGAAATTCTTTATAACGATGTAATTTCATTAAACTAAATCATTTTTAATTTTATAACATTTTTAGGTGAAACATGTTTCCTAAATAGGTTAAACAATATGCACGAGTTCGAAAACAGACTGTTATTGAAAGTCTCACAACACCTGATATAATTGTTTTCTTTAATTTTGTGTAAAAAAATACAAACCTCATGAGACAAATACCAAAAAGAGAAATAAAAAAATAAAACAAAAACAAACTCAAACCGAAAAATAGTGTTTATTTACAGACAGAAAAAAAAAACCTTTGGCATAAACTTGACATTGACAGTTCGTTAAAACACCGCCATTTTGAGCGTCTGTGCGCGACCGACGCCAAATTTTGGCGGCAAAATGCTGGTGATAAGCAGATGATCGGTAAGGTAGCGGGTGATGGTGACAAATGCGGTGATGGGGCTAAGACCACAACATGATAACGTTAAGACTTAGCTTTCTGTTGTCAAAGCACTGTCGCCGGGATGTCCTCCTCCTGTAAGTATGTTGACTTTAAAACAAACGAAGGCTATTTTTTTATATTTGGCATTTGTTATCTGTTTTCCTTTTTTATTTAATTATTTAAATGTTGTCCAATGTCCAAAGTCACTAATGCGGTTGTCTGTTTCATAATTTACGTTTTAGATATTGCCAGTAAACGTTTTAGTTTTCGGACACGACAGCTTTATTTATTATTATATTAATATTACATCGCTTGACTGTTAAATCAATTAAGGTTATTTAAAATATTTTTCAAAACTAACTAGCTAGTGTAAATATAATCAGAAACTAAACTATAGATAATTTTATTTACACATAAACATGTGTATTATCAAACAACGTGCATGATATAAATCAAAATTAAATTAATATATTCTCTCTCTAGATTTGTACAAGTTACACGTTTAGTGTCATGCCTACTTTATAGTAATAGTTACTCTAAACTATTTAAAGATAAACCAATTTACAATTCCCGGAAAGTCCGTGAATTTTAAAAATTATGAACGACATAAGTTACGATAAAAATATTGCTACAGAATTCACTAAATGATTTATACAAGTTAATTTATTAAATGATTCACATTGTGTCATAAGATCATTCCTTAGAAATAAAAAAAATATATTAAAAAAGTTAAAAATATTTGCTTATTGAACACACTATCCACATTGAACACAGCTGTTGTTCTATTTTTATAAATATAGGCCCAAAATACTATATAACTATATTTTTTTAATCTACATGTTACTAGAAAAGTTGCCATATTAAAATAATGTTATCTAACCTCTGAAATAAAGCGCGATTTTTATTCTTTTATTTAATCGTTGTTTTTAGTATAATCAGATTTAAAATTTACAAATAATCTTGACAAGATTTTAAGTAAAAATAAAACTGAAACAAATGTTAAAATTAATGAAAGAATATATTGTTTAAGACAGTCGACACAACTAAATAAAGACTTTATTGTGATATTCATGTATTGGATTAAGGTTCACACTTAAAATGGTTGCCATTTTAGTATTTTACTTTAGGCTAAAAAGCCTAAAGGCAACCAAATCGACAGGCAAAACTAGTATCAGCACATAGCTTCATGTAATTTGATAAATTCATTCTGTTATTCTATGTTGACATTATAATCGAAAACGGCAATAATTTATTTAAATTAAATAAACTTAAAAAATAGATACGTTTCTTTTCAATTACTTACGCAGAAAATGAAATAATACAACATTATTTCTAATACTAGGGAGAGGAGAATAAATGGTACCTGCTGATGTACTTATTCATTTAAGTGACAAAAATTTTACCAAATAAACAAATATTTTTGGATAATATTAGCTAAATGTTAAAGGAAGGAAGTCGGTGCAGAGGAAAATCTAAAAAAAAAAAACAAAAAAAAATTTGTCGTTTAAAAACAATAAATATTTTTAAACCAGTTCTTATTGAATAGAACGAGCCGAAGCTTGATGGGCTTGCGTGGTTTTATTTTAGCTCCTTCGTTTATTGAGCCAGCTTCTGGCTTCATTTTTAAAGCAGCTCTGTAATATCATTACATTGTATTTTTGTCAGATTTATACGAATGTTTAAAAACAGGAAAATTTATTCACAGAGAAGTTGAAAGATCTATCATAAACCAATAAACATACTCACCGGGTATGTTAAATAGAAGCTTGTGACAAAAGAAAACTCTCACACGTGATGGACAGATTATGCGATGATATTTTAAAAGAGCGAAATTGAAGCAGACGATTGTATATATATAAAAGAGCCAATGAATGAATGAAGCTTTAATTTCACAACTTTAAGAAAAACGGAAAACCTTCGATTAACTGTGTTCGAAAAAGGCAACACAAAATAAATCACCCGCATTCTCAATATGTCCTCCATTTACGATACCCAGACGATAGCATTGTCTTCGCAGACGGCTATGAGCCCGTCTGCCAACGTGAGGTCCGGCACTGTAGCGCCATCTGGCTCAGTCTCCACCGCCGTTTCCCTCTGGGACTCGATGACCCATTCGTTCTGCAAATATAATGGATTTTTATAGACCAATATATATTTATGAAAGTAATACGGTACTAATTAACAAAGAAACAATTTTTAAAATATTCGAAGTTTGAATTCTCAGTCTGTTTGGGTTGGCTAGTCTTTAAAACTACTGGACCGATTTTAACGGAACTTGAACTGGCAGATAACTCATGATACTATGAGGAACTTAGGCTATTTTTATATTACAAAAAGGGACTACTTACGGCACCTTACTAAAAAATAATCTTAAAATTTGGAGCAAACGCTCCACTTCACGCAGACTTTTCATATTTAGAACTAAATAAGTTACTATTTCCTATGATCTATTCTCTCCAAAGCTTGCAAAGCACCTGCACGTCTTTAGCTTTTGTCGGCGTCCATGGACGACAATTGTCTGTCAAAAATTAAACCGTCTGCGTCTGCAGCATCAAGTAAAACGTCTGCTCGTTCGCCAAAGTTTTTTTGATTTGAAATTTATCATAGTGTGCGGTTTCTACTACCCTTTCATTTGATACTGTATTGAGCAAGTTGTGAAACAATGTAATCGGCCATCTTAGATCGATTTTCATCAAACATAGAAACTACTACTAAGAACACTCCCGACTTATTCAACTTTCAAACAAAAAAAAAACAAAATCAAAATCGGTTCATCTGTTCGGGAGCTACGATGACAGACACACACACTCACACACAGATACGTCAAACACATAACACCCCGCCCCGTACATATACCAAGTAGGCACGATGTGAAATGACCAACCCTTTTCCACCCAATGACATATTATTCTGTCTGATGCTGTGCTCATACATGGATGAAGTTATCACTTAACTTCAGGTACTGTTTGCCAAGTTATGCTTCCAAAAAGGGAGAATATGATCTATTCACCTCAACCCTAAGCCTGTGTAGCAATCTATCTCGCTCAATCTTCATCGCGTCGCATGCCTTCGTCTCGTTTTCATCCAGAACACCTTTCATCTCCAGCTCGGCAATCTTGGAGTCCTTTTCGCTGATCGCCTCTTCCAATATGTCTTGTCTGTAATTTAAAAAAGATTCGTTGAATATAATAAATACATCAAAAGAGTGTAGAAGCCTAAATATTTGGCTATACATTATCTGTAGGTGTCATAAGATCTTAAAATGTGTAGTTCTCAAAGCATATTCGCCAATATAAGTAGACTACATTTTCTTTATTGTTATACTGCGAGTTAGAAATGAAAAATATTATTATACAGGTCTAATATCTATCTATCTTGTTTGATAAAAAGATTTATAAAATTAAAACTTTAAAGAGTTATCTCAATAACTCGCGCTACTTATTGTGGGAATCCTTTACGAAAGTCACTTTTGTACAAAATTTCACCTCAAAAATATACGAAATGCACGAAAGAATAAGGAGCGAACAGACAACTTAATTTAAATATAAGGTTTACTGTAGATGAGCACGCAGCAAAAAAAAAACTGCATACATCACGTGCGATGAATGTCGCAGTATGACTTCTTTTTTAGTCTGGCAGCATTGAAGAGCTTCCTCTAGCTGCTTTAAGCGCTTAAGCACCGAGGAGCAAGTTTCACAACTAAGTGCTGAAGCATTCTGCAGAGATCGTATGCGCTGTTCCATTTTCTTCATCTGAAATATAAATTAAAATTAGTTGTTTGCAATTTAGTCAAATAAAAAAGCTCAATCATAATGTGTCGCACAATCGTAATGTAAGACTGTTTTCTTCTTCTCTAATATTCCACTTTGAGAATTTATTCCCGCGATATTTTCATATCTACACTGTTATTAATCTACTAATTAACTTAAACTAAATGGTCACTTTAAATATTCAACATTCGTTTTAAACCTTTGATTTTATAAAAAAAAATACACTCACCTTTTGCAATGTCTCAATTCTCCTCTGTTCCTCTTCATCGAATACCTTTTCTCTCTCTGCTGCTATCATAAAGGATTCTTTAAGTGCATTCTCTAGCTCTAATATTCTACTTTCTTTGTAATCTGAGGAAACTGTAACAGCTTTTTTACTAACCATCTGTTCTAATTCATTAATCCGTTCATCTTTACTTCGCACTACAGCTAACAATTGTTCGAACTCAGCAATATTGTTATTCTCTCGTAGAGCATCTTCCAATATTGTTATGCATCTCTGCTGTTCAATTATTTTAGAATTTTTTATCTCCATCTCTCTTGATAGCTCTGAAATTTTACGAGTTAATTTGTGCACGTTTTTAGGTGGTGTTTTCCTTTCGGTTCTCCCGACGTGCAAATTGCTCGTACTTTGACTGAATTTGCAATTGTCAAGCCTATCCGCTACCTTACCGCTCTTCTGCAGCTCAAAGAAGCTTCTACTTTTTTGATGTTGCTCAATTGCCCGTCTGATATTTTTAAAACTTCGGACAGTATCAGAGATGATTCGTTCAACTCTATCTCTAAATCGATTATTTTCATCCTACTGCTTTCCAATTTCGATTTCAGATAGTCTCTCTCTTTTAGAGCATTAGTTAAATCACCGATAGTTGCTAGCTCGCTTTGTTTCGCTCGCAAAAGTTCCTAAATTGAGGGCGGAAAGATAAAAAAATAAAAGAAAACAATAAATAAATAAATAAAAAACGAACTTTTTACTTCAATAACAAAATTGAACAGTATAGACTTAAAAATGACTCAAGTGAGGTCAACAGAGACTTTCTTTAATTTATGATAAAGTCAATTAATATATCCGCACAACAAGAATGACAGCTGATTAACATTGACTAATGGACAACTTACACGTTCTATCTAGATACATGAATACTTAACAGTTTTACAATATTGTTATAATTTTATTATTTTCTTAAAAAATAATTCCAGCTGAACACGATTACTTATTTTTTTTTCTCAATGTCATAATCAAACATCACTTAGAATTTATTGCTAAACTAACAAATTACATTAATTGTGTGCTATTACAAACAATCGTATTGAGTTATCGAAACCTGTATACATGGTTTACTGATTATCAACAAGAGATGTAAGTTTTTTTTTAATTATTATCTGAACACTTTTTTATATATTCAATAGAAATATTAGCGTTACTTAATACGTATTGCGACTGTGAAGCTTAATCGTGATGTTATAATCGAAAGACGTAGAGCGACGGAGCGATCGCTCACCGAACTGTTGAATGCGACAGTCAAAGAAAAGAAAGAAGTAAAATCAAGAAGTAAAAAGAGAACGTAAAAGAACGACAGTCTTGGTGTGAAGGATTAACTTAGAAAAAGCTTTTGAGGAAGCCTGCGGGTCCGGCCTGCAGCGTGAAAAAGAAATGTTAATTGGTTAGTATAAAACATTGAATATTTATTAATAAACAAATATTTAACGCAAGAGCAGACTAAAGAAATTCCAACATTAATCTAACCAAAATAAAATCGTTTTAACGAATTTCTTTAATCTGCAATTGCATAAAAAACTATTTAAAATTATCTTTTTGAATAAATTAAAGAAACAACAGAATCATAACTTTGGTCGAAACAAACAAACAAATTGTTTGTTTTGTAATTTTCACCACTCTTTACTGGCTGATGTGTCATGGTTGGTTAATAACAGTTCACCCATAGTGATAATAAAATTGCACGTGCTTTGGATTTATACTTTATAACTCCTCTGATGAAAATTAAATCAATCAGGCTTTCATTACAGTATTACAACATGTTATATAGTTCAAATGCTTTGTTATTGAATCGTTAGAATAAGGGTTAATTTTTAGTATGTTAGTATTTTGTATTCAGTTGTATGAATATAATTAAAAGAATCTTATATATTTCATAGAAAATACCTCTTCTCTTTGTGCTTGTGCTTGTTGCTGACTCTTCAGTTTGGCTTGAAGGTTCCTAATTGATCTGAAATATGTGAAATAATTATTTAGCATTTTACCATCATACTCGGATATACAAATTGTTATTGAATTCAATTAAATATTTCAAGATTTCTTGTATCATAAATAGAATTTAACTTTACAAGATTTGCATTTTTTAAAAAATTAGTTACAGGTTAAACATATTTTGTAGTTCGGTATCCAAATCTAATCCTAAAAATAGGTGCCATCTGATTACAGAATTGCTATTTTGTTATTGATAGTGAAACTTACTGCTGCAAATCCATGATCTGTTTCTCTTTCTGCGCTTGTTCTTCCTGCGACATCTGGACCAGCTGCAGCAGCCGTTCTGTTTCTGCTGAGAGTCGTTTAGATTCCTCTTCGCTCTGCTTAAGCTGTGTCTTTAGCTGGTCAGCCTCTTTCTGTGTGTCCGTTAACTTGCGGTTCATCTCGCTCACTGCAGCAGCGCTTCCACCCGCCTGAAAATACGGTTATTTTAACACCGAAAATATCTATAAATTTAGAGCTTATAATTATAATTAGGGAAGAATTAAATATCAATCATACACACACGGTTTGATTTTTACAGACAAGATTTAATACTATTCATATTATTGCTTACAAACTACGTAGATTTTCTGACGATAATATTTCTTACCAAGCGTAACCAGACAATTTTCCAAAATTATTCTGTGTCTACCTATTGTAGGTTTGGCGGTTTAGATAAATAATTATTTGTTACAGTACAATTAATCTTTTTTTCAAATAGATATAAATTTCAAAGAGTTTTCATGAAATTTAAGAATTATCTCGTAAATAAATTTAAAACTTATGAGTAGATAAAGCGATTATTCAAAAAGTAATCAGTTACTATAGGTAGTTATTAGGTTTATGTTCCAGTATAGTTTTATTTTTGCTCTGTGTTACTGAAGAGGTCCTACCAGCACCTTTAAACATTTAGTATCAAATAGCGCGTTACATAAGTAACTTTTGTAGCAACTAAGTATTTTTTAAGTATTATAAACATAATAATCCTTTTGCACATTCCTAAGTTCAAGAGATACAACTTTAAAGTGGTATTTTTAAATATGAAAATATTTTTTAAGCATTGCTCAATAAATATTCAGTTACATTTTTAATTACCTTCCTCAAAGATGCTTCCATTTGGTCCATTTGTTCTTTTCTCTTCTTCAACTGTCGATCCAGTTCTGTCAGCGATTTCTCCTTCTCCTCCACGTCTTTTCTCTTATTCTCCACTGCTCTTCTCTGATCGTCAAACTGTTTCTTCATATCTTCCAACTTCTTCATTTCTTCTTGTAGTTGCTTTCTAGCTTGCGCTGAATCTTCCCCAGCTTTGGCGTTCTGAGCGCCAACCATTTGTAATTTCTTGTTCGCTTCGCGGAGATCGAGCTGTTATCGAAATAATTTCGTTAAAGTAACTTGCAGAATAAGGCGTATAGGGCTAATAATTCACTTAAGTTGGTTATAAGTTTTGTAATCATATTTCAATATTGAAACATTTTGATTGTACGGTAGTAAATTCGTAGCCCTATAACTTTGATAAAGTTTATTTCGAATAGCAATGACATTACTTGATTGTAAGCTTTTAATATTCGCAAGTACAATTTTTCAATTTTTCAAGCCCAATGTAAGCATAATTTTATATACACGTAACATTGCAAACTATATTTATTTGCCAGCAAAAATTGAATGACAAAAATAATATCTTTGTTTTAACATCTTTAATTTGCACGATGAACAATATCGCATATACACATTACATATAACATAGCATTTACGGCTGAAAAAGATAATACAAATTAATAATAGTTGAAATTCAAGCCCCCTTTTGCAATGCACCGAACATTTTACTCAACATCAATAAACAGGTTTGGATGTGTGCACTGTTGTGATGTGATATGCCTGGTGCAAAAACGTCTTTTGAATATATCATTTCATGATACTTGACGTCCAGATATTTTGCAATGATGAAACTAATAAAATAAATACGAATAATTATAATGAGGGGTTGGAGGACGCACAGCGGGCTGTGGGTGGCATGCTACTATACAACAACAATGTACATGACAACCGGCGATGATGATCCAACAACCAAAAAAATGTATGAACATCGAAAACAAAATCTACTCGATAACACCGGTGCAATGATTTAAGCAGACAACGCACGCGACTCGGTAGCGATTCAATCGAGTTTGTGTCTATTACAATTTACCAATTTAACGTTTATATTATATGGTTTAGATCTGTCAAACTCGATTCAACCAGCCAATGCCGTCCCGACAGCCCCTCGTCGCCGGGCGATCCTCCAACTGACCTGGCTCTTTTCCAATTCTTGAACGAGCATCTCCAGCTGCGACTGGCAACGCTCCCGCTCCACCGCGAGCGAACGTGACTCCGCTTGCGCCGCTTCAAGCTGCTTTTGAACTTCGCGCACGTCAGACGGTCCGCGCGCTTGAAGCTGCTGTAATTGCTGCTGCTGCGCTTGGAACTGTTTCTCCAGTGACTGTAATCGCTGGTGGCATTCCGAGTACGCTTTCTCCGCTGCGATCGCTTTAGTCTTTTCCGCTTCGACAGCCGCTCGCCATTTATCGATCTCACCGACTTTTTGGGCCTCTTTCTCTGCCTTCTCAGCTCTTTGCTTGAACGCCTCTTTCTCTTTGCTAACTGTCTGCATTTGCTGCTGCAATTTAGCGATTTCCCTGTCACGACTTTCAAGGACGGTTTTAGTGCCGCGTTCAGAGTCTTGGACGACTTTCCTTTGTTCCTCTTTTAGTCTGCGGACTTCTTCACGCTGCTTCTGCAATTCTGCCTCCGATGAGTTGAGCTCTCTTTGGAAATTTACTAACATATCCTGAGATTTCTCTAGTTGCGCTACTAATTGATCCCGTTCGATAGTTAATTGCTTTGTATCAGCTTCCAGTTTCACTATTTGCTTCTCAATTGCGTCAGCCTGTTTGTCTCTTTGTTCTAATATAGAAGCCATCTTTTCTCGATCTCGCACTGATTGTGCTAACTCCTGTTGCAATTTAACTAATGTTTCTTGTGTTCTGTGGTCTAACGTTCTCTGTTGTTGCTCTATATTACGCCGCGTATTCTGTATCTCTGCTCTCAGCGCATCTCTCTCCTGTTCAATTTGTCGCATTTCGAGGATCGTACGTTCGAGTCTTTCATGCATTCGGCCCAACTCATTTGTCATCCGATCGTACTCAACTCTTGTAGTTTCATTCGTTTCTTGGTATTTAGCTAGATGCATCTGTGATTTTTCTAGTTCCTTTGCTAAGCGGCCAGCCTCCATTTCTGTAGCATCCCTTGCCTGTATGGCTTTTTCTAATTTATCTCTAAGACGTTCTATTTCGAGTCTATCCTCAGTTCTAGCTTTATCTCCAGCTACTGCCTGTAACTTCATGCGTTCTATTTGCTGCAATTCACCCTTAAGTCTCTCATTATCTTTGTCTAATTGATCTGTACGCAATTTCAACTTTTCACATCGGTCCCTGAACTTCTCGCACTCAATATGAGCACGTTCCAGATCAGTTCTTTGCTTTTCCAGTGCGGCGCTCAGTTTCGCAACCTCACTCTTTGACAGTTCCAACTGTATGTTGGACTCGTGCAACTTGGTCTCTGCTTGTTCCTTTTCAGCTTGAAGACGTTGAATCTCGGCCTGCGATGAGTCGTATCGTTCACGGTGTTTGTCCAGCTCAGCCTGCATTCTATTTATTTCATTACTCCATTTATCCTGTTCGAATTGGTATTTACCTCGGAGGCCTTCGACGCGTTCGAGCTCCGAGCGCAGACGGGTCACCTCTTCCTCAGCTTTGCGTGCCCGCTCCAAGTCTAGTGATGTCTTCTCTAGCCGCGTGCGCAGACGTTCCACCTCCAGCTTGGTCCTTTCATGCTCCTCCTTGGTGTCGTGATATTTGCCGTAGCGAGATGCATATCGTTCCGCCTCTTCTCTTGCACCACTGGCATCCTGTTTTACTTTATCCAGTTCAGCCTGGACTCTCCTAAGCTCTGCCGACACCTTGTCATGTTTATCGTACATCTTTTCAAGCTCTATTTGCACCCTAGCCATTTCTTCTTGGGTTTTCTCATTGGAAGCCTGCGCTTTACCACATTGTGTCATCGCGCGATCGTAGTCAAATTGTAATCTCTCGTTATCAGCTATCAATTTATCTTTTTCGGCCTGAAGTTTTCGCAGTTCAATCTGGCCCTTTTCGTAACGTTCTCTAACCATTTCTATATCGACACTCATTCTGTCCATATCCTCTTTAGCCTTTTCTTCTAGCTCCTTCGTCCTGCCAAGCTGCAAAGATGCTCGGTCATACATTTCCTGTAATCTAGCCAATTCATCTTGTAATTTTCTTTGTTCATCACGAGATTTTGTTGCCAAATGCGCCTGTTTTTCCAATTCAAGCTCAATACGATCTTTATCTGCTTCTAGAATGTCTATCTTGTTTTGTAATCTGTAAATTTCGTTCTGAGATCTGCAAAAGAAAGAAAAGGATTTAAAAAAACTTGTTTTTCGTTACGAAAATTTCAGCAAACGTGATACTTCAGGATATGTTTACCTGTCATATTTTTCAAGCATTTTTTCATATTCTTTGTGCGCTGTCTCCTTTTCTTCAATGGTTTTTTGTGTGGAGTAAAGAGCTTTATCGAGTTTTTCTTTTAGTATCTCTAGTTCAGTAAGTGCATCATCTCGCTCCATCTAAAATAAATATGTCATAAGAATACACTTTTTATTTAAATTTTAAATTAGTACATTAAATTTATATTATAGTAAAAATTACTAAACAGTGTTGATTCAGTTATTTCATTAACAATCAATGGGACTCTTTGCTGGGCTAAGATTTAGTAAGTCTTTCGTACAGAAGAACGGATCATCACAAGTAAAGTATAACGTCCATCTTTCGATTTTCCGAAAATCATAAAATAATTCTCATTCTTTAAAAATTTACCACAATTTGAAAGTTGGATTAAGTACTCAAATCCAAAATCTCTTTAAGCATTTTAAAAATATTTTTTAGCACGTCGGAAAATATATTTTATATTCCAATTCTTATCTACTAGGGCTGTATCGCCATTTATATTCCTTCGTGACCTAGCACCGACTGAATTTAGTTAAGTTTAGAAGAAGAAGAGAAGAAACTGTCTGTTTTAGAAGAAACTGTCTCACCGTCAACTTCTGGTGTTGCTGATGTGCCTTCTCCCATCTCTCGCGCAATACATCGAGCTCGGTGGCAGCGCTGTCGCGGTCTCTTGCCGCTCGGTTGGCAGCAGCGGCGGCGGCTTCCGCTCGCTCGCGGCAACTAGCTGCTTCCGCTAGGGTCGCGTCACGTTCCTTCTGGATACGCGCTACCAGTGCCTGAAATATCGAGAGTGAAAAGGTCATACGATTGAGTTTAGTTGTCGTTGTTTCTTCATTTTTCTTTTAAGATCGATACAATACACATCTTTGCGTCTCTGTTAGCGATTAACTTTCAATCAAGAGACTTCTCGTATGTAGCTTTTTCAAACTCCAACAGTATCGGGAGGATGATCTAAAGTAATATTTTCTTACTCGGCTATTCGTTCAGGGGATCAATTAGTGATAAAACTTTAATCAGTAATCCTTTTTGTATATATAAATAAAATGCACCTATGTTACTTCCTATAACCATCAGCTATCTGCCAGTGCAAGTTCCGCCAAAATTGTCCAGCTGTTTCGGACATTAGCCTACCCAAACAGACTGATAGTCAGACAAACAGAAATTTAAAAAAGTTTTAAATTTACATTACAAACAGACACTTTAATTTTATCTATATGTATACATTGTTTTTTTTGTTAATCAGTACCTTATTACTTTTTATACCCATGTAGTAAAAAGCTTTTATCTCGGTATTATATACAGACGCTTCAATATTATTAATATGTATGGATTTAGACTAAAACATAGACTAGGAAATACTGAGT
>DWHK01000365.1:0-14598 GCA_018247855.1 Graphium androcles | reverse complement strand
CATTGGTGCCGGCACCGGGGTTTGAACTCAGGTTCGCCTCGAGTATACAGAATTAAAGGCGAGCGCCCGGACACTGAACTATATTTCCGTAGGAACAAATAATATTATGGTATCCGTACCATACACGCATTAAAAAAAAACCTATTGTTTCAGAGGACAAATATTATTTTTAAAGAAAACTATATACGCAGTAATTTATAATCAAACAAAACATTTAATAATCTAGTGCTGAATAAAAATTTGAACCCGGCAAAGTCAAAGTCGAGTCGAGCCATGGTAGCTCCGTGTCCGGGCGATCACCTTCAATTTAGTTTACTCGAAGCGAACCTGATTTTAAACCCCACTGCCGGCACCAATGAAAGTGTTAATTTCTTGATTACAATTTACCACGTGCTCAGCGGTGAAGAAAAACATCGTGAAGATAGCTGCTTATCTTAAAAGTAATTAAAATGTTTCTAAGATATATGAAGTTCGCCAACTCGCACTGAGGCCACATGGCAGACCTATACCCTCTGTTTAGAGGAGGCCTTTGCCCAGATGTGGGAAGATTTCATAATAGGCTGTTACTTATTTAAAGTCAAAGTGTCACTTCTCACTGCTGTGCCACGAGTCAAAACTGCATGAACGGTGAGTCAGTGCGGCAGACGAGTTGAGCATTAATATAAAGATATTTTTTTTTTTCAAATGAAGAAGTTATATGTTCATCTATCGCAGTTGTACTCGCCGCAACTACTACCTACTATCTGGAGTTAAATAATATTTATATATAAATGATGTTAAATAATATTTATTTAATAGCAATATTTTTAGAAATAATAAAATAAGGTTTAATGACATTTTACGTATTAAATCACTTTGACTGATTCATGTACTTTATACATGAAATACAAAATTGAAAACATATCTAAACGCCGTCACGCGTGTTTCGCTGGAACACCCGCTCGTGTTGTTGCGCGGAAACGCTCGCGAGTGGTTTGCGCGGGAACACTATATATTTCGCTATATATAAACTTAACATGTCTTGCCTTACACTAATATTTAAAAAAAGTTCTTATTTATCTCGGGAATAAGATTTGATTTATGACAAAATCGTTCCACTTTTGATATTTACAATGATATTAAGTTTGCCGCGGTTGTAGTCGCCGTCGCCGAAATGGGTTCGTGGCATAGCACGAGCGATCGCTTGACGCTCATCGCGCCGCAAGTCGCGTCTCGCGAACTCGTGGCCGGGGCATAAGTGACGATGGCGCGCACTCTACTTAACTCCTCGGTCCAGAGCCGCGCCCCTCGGCCGAACTCCGCGGCGAGCGTCACGGGCAGCAGTGACACTGCGAGTCAGGACTTTGTGCGACTTCCCAAGGTCGACATGCCCCATTTTGACGGTGACTTTCTACACTGGCTCGAATTCAGAGATACTTATCTATTTATGGATAATAAATTAATAATAACAACATCATTAGTAACATAAATAAATTCCACTATTTGCGCGAGACGTTACGTGGTAGTGCAGCAGTTATCATTAAAAACCTTAATTTTAATGCAGAGAATTATCCCATTGCCTGGCAAATGCTCTCAGAAAGATACGATAATGAACGTCTTTTAGTTGATAACCATATAAGTGCGATATTTAACATAGAAAAATCGCAAAAAGAATGTAGTAAAAATATAAGAAATATAAGTGACGTAACTAACATAAACTTAAGAGCATTGTCTACTTTGGGGCAGCCAACAGATCATTGGGATTAGTTGATAGTTTATATAATGACTAAAAAATTAGACAGCGTGACATTTCGTCACTGGGGAGAACATGGTAGATCAATTACAGGTATTTTCAATTTCAATCAATTCATAAAAAAATTAAATAAAAAGGCTGATCTTTTAGATACACTATCAGAAAACAAATCTTTGACATAACAAAAAACAAATATAGACACAGGTAAACAGAACACATTTAATACAAGTGCCAATCAGGCCAAGTACACGATCATATGTCCTATGTGTACACAGAATCATTATTTATTTAGTTGTCAAGCGTTTAGAAATCTTGATGTAACATCTCGCGTAGAGAAAATAAAAAGCTTTTCAGTGTGTAAAAATCGTCTACGCTCTGGACACAATGAGTCACGTTGCAAACTTACCCACTGCAAGTATTGTTCGAAGAAACAAAATACTCTTTTGCATACAGATACACCTACAATCAATAATACCGAAAATGCTGTTGTATTTTCTACAGATATCATACAAAATATTAAAAAATCCTACATTTTGCTTTCCACAGCAATGGTGAAAGTGTCAGACTCTCAGGGAAGCCTTCGCACCGCCAGAATCATTCTGGATAATGGTAGCACTTCTCATTTCGTCACGCGGCGCCTCTGTGAGCAACTGCGACTGGTATTACGTAACACGAGCTCCACCGTAACAAGTATCTATAATATTTCTACCTATAGTGCAGAGTCTTGTGACTTAACTATTCAGTCATACTGAGGAGATTATAAGATCACTATAACTTGTAAGGTCTTACCTAATATAATAAAAACGTTACCTTCAAATTATACAGACATCCACCACTTCCAGTAGGTATACAATTAGCAGATCCAAATTTCAACATTTCTTCCTCTATAGATATTTTAGTGGGAGCAGACATATTTTGGGATGTTATTACATGAAATGTAATTGATCTTGGCACTCAATATCCTAAATTACAACAGACCAAATTAGGATGGGTAGTCTCAGGGGCTTATCATCTACTAAATGCAGAACCCCTTTTATCTACTTGTCATTTCGCTCAAAGTGATTGTTCAGCTCTCACAAAATTTTGGGAACTTGAGTCGGTACCATTTAAACATAACATGTTTAGAGAAGAGCAAGCCTGTTAGACAAATTTCGCTAGGCACTAACACCGTCTTGGCGACTCATATACTCATCAGGGCCAGTAGTACGGAACGATCTTTTTTTGATATTGTTATGATTAAGGCAGCATAAGTACGTAGTTACAAGTGATGTCGAAAAAATTTACCAATCCATTTACGTTACTCCATCTCAACGATCGTTACAACAAATATTATTCTGTTTCAACATGACGGAGCCAATAAAAACATATGTCTTAAATACTGTAACTTACGGTACAGCGTCCACGCCGTACTTAGCCACTAAATGCCTTGTCTCATTAGCAGATAACTGCACTGACATTAGTGTAAAGCCTGCAATACAGAACGATTTTTAAGTCGATGATTTTCTAAGTGGTGGTGACACTGTGCAATTTGTAATACAGCTGTACAAACGTTAGTCAGATCTTACTATCAGCCCAGTTCAAGCTTAGAAAGCGGCAATCAAATAATTCGACCATTTTAATTTCAATAACAAAAGTAACAGAAGATACAGAGTCAGAAAAAACACTAAACCTAAATAATAGTCTTCCATGTAAAACTTCAGGCATATACTGGCCGAAAGTTCGGAGCTTACCTGACCCAGCCCAGCCTAGCTGGGCCAGGGGCAACGCAGACGCATCCACCATCGACCTGACCCCCGCAACTCCTCCTGCACGCGTCGAGAACGGACTCTACGAGCCCACTCCGAGCAGCCCTCTCGGCCAGCCGTACCTCACCGGCCGGCCATGGGTTCCTCTTAGCTTCCCGTGGGTTGCACCTACCCACGACTATTAAGCCCCTCCGCCACGACAAGGCGGGAACCTGGTCGGAAGGGGAGCTTACCTGACCCAGCCCAACCTAGCTGGGCCAGGGGCAACGTAGACGCATCCACCATCCACCTGACCCCCGCATCCCCTCCAGCACGCATCGAGAGCGGACTCCACGAGCCCACTCCGAGCGGCCCTCACTGCCGGCCGTACCTCACCGGCCGGCCATGGGTTCCTCTTAGCTTCCCGTGGGTTGCACTTACCCACGACTACTAAACCCCTCCGACACGACAAAGACGGTCGGAGAGGAGCCCGTACAACACTTTTGTTTTTTTTTTTCACGTGAAAAAATCCTTTATGGATCCCCCACCGCCTTGTGGGTGGGACAGCAGGGGTATTTGGGAGTCCCGGTCAGCGGGATCAGGGCACCCACTAAAATCCCACGTTGCGCCTTCTCCGTCGCATCGGTCGGGAAGACGAGAACACGAAGACGCAATCTTTCGCGACCCCGGCGCGTCCTTAGCCTCATCGGGCTTCCTCTTGGTACTGTGCTCGTGCTAGCACAGCATCCCTCTCTATTCTTCCACGGAGCGGCATTTGTCCCACATCTACCGCCCCGGACCCGCTATCAGGGGGGAAGGTTGCGCGCGTAGGCCAGCCTCCTGCGTCCCGGTCTCCGCCTGCGGATTTCCAGGGTGGCAGTTGCCTCCCTTTCTCTCTCCTCGGCTTCGTTCCGGGTAGTCACTTCCTCGCAGAATGCAAGGACGGCACCCCACGACCTCTTGCTGTCCGTCATAACGCGGACCACGGCGGGAAGCGAGAGATCGTGCCCCACGATAGTTCTCAGCTCTCGGTGCTGCTCTTTCCAGGCGGGGCACTCCTGCAACACGTGACCAGCCGTCTCCTCGGCACATATGTCACAGTGGTGGCACTTAAGTGTTGGCTCCCTCTCCGCTATGTGGTGGAGGTACCTCCCGAAACAACCATGTCCTGAGAGGTCCTGCGTCGCCCGGTATGTGAAGGATCCGTGCCTCCTGTCCAGCCACCTCCTGAGGACTGTACGTATTGCCTTAACAGTTCTTAGACCGGCACTCGGATGCTCCATCCTCCGTCCCCATTGGTCTATTGCTAGGGAACTTAGTTGTTCTCTGCACCCCCTCTGCTTTTCTAGCGCCGGCGGGTGGCCCCGGTTTATCGGCTCCTCGCACCAGGCATAGAGGGACGTGAGGATTGCGGCCTCTAGATCCCAGGGAAGGGAACCCACCAGCGCGAACGCTGCCTCACCGGATATCGTCCGGTAGCCCCGTATGATGCGTATGGCCAACACCTAGCCCGTACAGCTCTAACCCAACCAAGATATAACAATACAGTTATTGTCCCCCGCGGAATTCGTACCAACAACCTCCAGTTTGTGAAGTCGACCGAGAAGACCAAATGAGAAAGATGGTACAAATGATATTACATTTTTACGATTTGTGAAATTTACAATTAAGGAAAAAATATTGTGTAATGGACAATTATTAATAATATGGGCACACAATAAAAAAAGTGGGAATTGCATTTGACCGGACCGATCTAAGGGTACATATTACAACCTGATGTTGATTAAAAATAGAATAAAAAGATATTTAATCAATTTTCTCAACTGATGTGGACAGCACTGATTGAGCACTTTATTGTTGCTCTTTGGAATATTTATGATAACAAGTGTCAGAGGCCGTATCCGACTCCTTACACTGCTGGGAGTGTTACGCTAGCATTGAATATTCGATTAAAAATAAAAAATAATTTTTTTTAGTATTTTTTATGGCTGATATGGACAGCACTAATTAGTTTGCATTAGTTTATTTTGCTGTATAATATTTATTATTGTTTTGACGGATTACATTGCTAGCTTAATATAAAGTTGTAATTTTTCGCGATCCTTTAAGAGCATCAAATTTAAAATTTCGGCACTAAATTTACACTAAATTAGCACTAAATTCTTAGTTAAATCGCGACTGATTCTGCTCACTTGGCTATGCTAGCTTTAACATACGTTTCAGAATTTCATTGTCTGAACTGAGGCTTAGATCAATAAAGAAACAAAGACACGACAAAACTTCTTTCAAAAAGTTGCATAAGTACATTTTTGTGTCGATGTAATAAAAGACCTACAAAGGACAGATATAATTTAATATTTCTATGTTCAGTAGGTCAAATAGAACATTTGTCATTCATGCGTCCATTTTTTTTAGAGAAAAACGATTTCAGTAGATGAAATTGGTAATTACACATAAATATGTTAAACACAAACTATATTAGATATATTTATAAAAAGCTTAACAGCTCCAAGCTACATCGCTATACGTATAAGTATTTTTATCACTAAAATATACCTAAGTTACAAAAAAATATTTTCAACCACTGATATAATACCCGTCACCGTATAAACATAATACATATCACCATACGAAATGTAATTTTAAACTTGTTCTGGCACTTTCAACCAACCGACAAACCTTCTGCTCCAAAAAGGCCGCTTCTGTTCCAAAAAAGTTTAAAAATTTCCACGAAATATAAACTTCGTGTGAATTAAATATTTTTTTTATTTTATATATTGATAGCTAGTAGACCTACGTTTCATAATGACGAATTTTAATAAGTCACTTGGCTGATATGAAATGACTCTTCTGACAGAGAACAGATATAAAATACGGATGAATGTGCTTTTACCAGTGTCTTCTTAAAAAAGTTTATACTAATCAAAATACCATAATTAGGATAAGAAAAGCTTATATACACATAAAAATCACTAAAACCGATATAGACGTATACTCAGCTAAGCGTGCAATCCTTGAAAGTAATCTGTTCCTTTTTAGCATATTTACAAACGAAGTGTCCTTGAAACCATATTATCTACATAATATACAGCTTATGGTACGCAGAAACATATCGCAAGTACCACAGGAAACTGTTAAAACGTAAAAGCGCTTTAACCTTAGCGTACCCTGTCTCGTGTGCTACAAAGTTAATTTTTTAAAGGCTTGCAACCTAAAACGTAAAACGCATTTAACATAAGGCGAACTTACACTTATTAAAAACAACATTTGATAAAAAAATGATAAATAAACGAAAATAAAATATTTAAACCGAAATGAGTTTATTGAAAAGTTCTTTTGAATATTAAGCATTTTGATAAGCCATTAAGCCCATACTCCACGGCCGCAGCCACATGCGCCAGCGGTCCAAGGTGCCGCGGCAGCAGGGGAGCGGGAAAAGGAGGCGTCACCGAAAGGACCAGGGGCGGCGCCTTCTTCACTGACGATGGCCACTTCGCCATAGCCGCAACCGTAAGTCACCGCTCCGACACCGGCGGACGGCACCGCACCCTCCAGGTATGTAGTGCCCAGGAAAGGCACCTGGCCCGCCACGGCCAAGATGCCGGCATACTCGTTCTCTGACAACACCGATACCCCACTAGGTGGCACGGGTGAGGCGCTCCTCACCGCAAAGCCACCGCCGTCGGAGGCAGGCACCACTCCGGACTCGAAGCCACCGCCGCACGCGCCACCGAGCCACGGCGAAGGCAGCGGGTACTCGTTGAAAGCCAACCCATTACCGCACGATCCTACGTTGAACGAATTGCGAATAAAGCATTCCCCGTACACATTCTGAAATATAACATAAATATGATAACAATTAATAAATAACCTCCACCTTATTTCCAATGCATCAATTTAAAATAAATATTTATATTACTTGAACTAAAACGGCAAACGCGCACGATAGAAGAACGATTGGAGCAGACATTTTCACACTTTGTGTGATTTAATACAAAGAACAGAAATAAATTATGCTTTTATAGGTCTCGAAATAAGTTGCAACATTTGTGTCAGAGACATTCGCTTACGTGGTGATAGGAACTGTTTCATAAAAATAAACTTGTAAAATTTTGCAGTATCGCCCTCACACGTGACGATAGCAGAAATGAAAAATAAAATTGGACTATAAAAGCGTTCCACAAAAAAAAAATATCATTGTCAGTAAATAGGTGCGAAAGTCGAAATGTGTTCTTTAGCTTTCCTTTTCGTATTGGTGTGCTTTCAAGCATGCGTAATGCAGGTAAGATAATACTTATATAGTTTTTTTTTCCGACCTCTGTTTTTTTTTATTTAAAGTTTCACTTGTGTTGCTTTATATAAACAGAGCGTATTCGGCCAATGTTACGGTGGGTTGTCCTTACCCGCACCCAATAATTTCGGTTGCGGATGTGGCCTAGGATACGACTCGGGGAACTTCGGCTACGGTTGGAACGGAGCTGAAATCGCTGGAGCATATGGGGGAACCGGTACGGGTGACCTGGACGTTGCCGGTGAGCTGCCGGTGGCCGGTACCACTCTCGTCGCAGGAAATGTGCCAGTCCTAGGAGCTGTTCAGTTCGCAGGAGAGGTTCCAGCGGGCGGTGTGGTCTCCATCTTCGGAAAATGCGGTTGTGATTGTAACGGTGGTCCGTTGTTTTATTAAAAACTGTTTTACCGACTTGATTTGTATGCATGGTATCGACAGTCCACAAATAAATACCTAAATTTTAAATTTATTACTTTTAATTGCAGGCTTTTCTTAACCATAAACAATACAAATATGTTTCCTATATAACTTGATTATACAAATATAGTCTCTTGATTTTCTATTAGATATGACTATACAAATATAGTCTTTTAATCTTTTAACCACACTACGAAGGAATGATTGAGTTATTGACCTTTATACTCTAACGTGAAGCAAATAAATTATATATCTTTTTAAGAATATTGTGAGATTTGGCACACTTTTTGCTTATGGAGTTCGGTTACAAATTGAAAATACATATGTATAAAGTTACGCTTTTAAGAATCGTTGCACACGGAACATGCACAGATGACTAAAACAATTTTAAATGAAGAATACATTTACTTAATAGATTTTGAAAATCTATCCACTAGAAATACAAGAGGTAAATTACTTGGGTCGGCTTCTAATCCAACCAAATATTACCTGAATATCAATATTTATACTGATTGACTGGGATCTGATATCCGCAACGCAAAGGGATGAACTAAATTCTAAGGATGGGTTACTGTTTGAGATTAGCTTTTAACGATTGTCAAAGGTGTACTTGATAAATGGGACCAACTTTTAACATGCCCATTTGACGCATGGACCATCTTAGTTTTCAGACAAACGCGTGATCGACCCGTACTGCCCTTATTTAACTAAGAAACAACAGTACAAAATGATTGTTCCCCCGCAGGATCCGAATCCACGACCTCCAGCTTGTAAAGCAAAGGTAGACGTAAAAAACCTACAACCATGTCGTTATACAAGATAAGTCAGGACACCATTTGTTATATATGAATAAGTACATGCAAAAACATGATGTTACGTGACTGCAAGTCTATTTGTAAAATATTTCTAATACTTATATTGGCTGACCCACTTCGATTGTAATAATAGTTCAGTTTAAGGGAGCGTTCCTAATAATTCGGAGCAACATACATTTTAATAACAATATTATTCACTGTATTATAATTCAATAGCATTTATTTAAAAATGTACTTGAGTCTGGATATAATGAGATTTAATTTTATATGTAATAAGGGCATAGTTTTTGGAAATGCTTATAAATCAATTTTGAGAAGTGTGTTAACTTTTAAGACCTCTTGATCGAATAAACTGTTTTATATGAGGATAAAATATTGTATAAAAACAAGGCATCAATGGTCAGTTATTTATTAAAAAGGTTTTTCTAAAACCATGTCTGATTCTTATTGGATACTAGGACTGTAAATAAGGCCCATAATTGAACTGCAAGATTTAAGGCGTTGTATATTTTGGTATGCTTACATTTTTAGAAAGCATTAACTATAAACTACTATGAAGTTCAGGGTTTTCGAATAAGGAAACGAAAATATATATAAATTAGTGTCGTGACCCTTATATAGTCTTAGGAAATGAACATAAGTTATAACTAATATATTTTCTAGTGATGAATGAATCAAGTTGCAGTTTTATGCTGATTTCTATTAGCTTTATTGAGGAAAATTCCAAAATGTTACTAATTATAATTTTTTTCAAACTCAGTCCTTGGACCTCATTAGTAGGTATTACACTTATTTCATCATAATCTGGACCTTATTAAGTGTTTAAAAATAACAAACACAGTAACCACTGCCATAAGGATCGAATGATAAATATTCACGTATATTTACACGCTTCCAGATTTTATGTCATTCTTCGACCTTCGGCGTCGCAGGCCACTTGTATTTTACGCTTATATAAGTCATTTAAGTAACAGATAATTTCTATTTTTAAAACTTTATATCTCTAGTAGGGTCTAGTCCTTATTTAGAGAAAACAATCTGGACCTTATTAGGCCATTACTGTCCTGTCCTTATATGTCCTGAGAAAACCAAATAAAATCGAGATAAAAAGCAATGGTTTTGGTAACTAACCACTTCAATCCACTTTCTGAAAGTATATAAACATTACTATTGCAGAATTGCAGAAACACAACGACCGGGTTTTATTACTAAAATAAAAACACCGAAAATTGTTCACAATGATTTATAAATTGAGTCACGTGGGCCGTCCTTATGGTTTCATACCGAACCACTGATAAATGGCTAGCGTGAAACCAATGAACGTTGATGTACTTTTGTGATTGATAACTGCGGAGGTGCCGCACGATATCTATTTTGCTTTAAGTATTATGTGCGGGAAGTTTGATAGGATGGATCTTATTTTGAACAGGCCCTTTTAGACACCTGTGGCATCGCAACATGAGAGCGCACAGCTGATCGGGGTAGTACGCGCGGGGGGAGGCGTGCGACAGCCGAGCGGGCGCGGGTCGAGGGCAATGCATAAGACAGAACGCATTCTTTTATTGCACCTAGCTCATGTACTTAATTTGTAATTATTATTCTCATTCATATTTTTTTTATCTTGCGAACAAGCCTACAACTTTAAATAATTATTATTTAGATTTAAACACGCATCGCTTTCCTCGCAGCGCTTTTTGCTCGCTACCTACTCGCTCCTGTTGCACCTGCATTCCTTCTTTTGTTCTCTCAGCATTGCCTTTTTTGTTAACTTTTCTTTACGTTATCGTGCATAAAATAATAAACAAGCGATAATTATGAGTGAGGCAAAGTTTAGAGAATTAATTAAAAAACGCCGCGCAATTAAAGCGAAGCTTATCCACTTTGGTAATTATTCTACGATGATAAAAAGTTGTGAGGTTCTAAGCGAGTTACTATTAGCCGAGTTAGAATATCGTTTAAAATAGATTGTTTACTCGGTACATACGACGAATTACAGACCGAGCCGGACTCAATGTCGGATGAACAGGAGGTGCAGTTTGAGGATCGCGAACGCTTCGAATCGCAGTACTATGCATTATGCCTCGGCCACGAACGAGCCGCGCGAGCGACTTGCGTGTTGCGTCAGCAACAGTGGGGAAAACAAATGTATGAAAACGTTCGGAGCGTGCCACGAACCGCTGCGGAGTGGCGGCGGCCGCCATACAAATGAGCCTATCAGCGGCGTTGAAGCGGCTCGGTACCAAGCGTGTAACGCGCGCGGCGGCCTGTTTCGGCGTCTTGCGTCTTGACTGGATTATTTTGTTCTCACCGAGCGAGCGATCACGCGTATTGAACTTTTTAATCACAAAATAAATGTCAAGTTTTTTTTTGGGGGTAGTCATGTTATGTGTTAATATGTATAAATTAAGGAAATAAAATTTAAATTTAATATGATTGGGTTAACATAATAACTTGAATTACATAGTGTTTGTATTAAAATCAGTGAATAAGTAATTTTAATCTTTTGCGAAATATATTGTAAAATATTTAATTTGGTCAAGGTTGCGAAGCCGTCATACATTATTATTAATAAAGCTTAGGTTCGGTTTGATAGGCTCTTCTGGCGGATTTTTTTAAATATATTAACGATTTTATATACTAATATTAATTGAAAACTCATAATCCATTAGTTACTTAAGCATATGTTTTTGTTACAATTATTTGTGTAAATGTTTTTTTAAGTGATGGAAGTAGACGGGCTTTCCCGGGATTGTAATAAATGAAAAAAATTTAAAAAGATCATAATAAAACTTTTCGTATACTAGGTATCTACGTAATTTTAACTAATTGATATTTTATATTAATAGCGTCAGACTATACTATTACCCAAAAATGATTAGTTCTATTTCGTATAATTTTCGTAGGATCAAATAATATGGTATCCGTACCATACACATGTTACAAAAAGACTATTGTTTCAGAGGACAAATATTATTTTTAAAGAAATCTATATACGCAGTAATTTATAAAAAAACAAAATATTTAATTATCTATTGATTAGTATGAATTAGAACCCGCAAAGTCAAAGTCGATTCGAGCCAAGGTAGCTCGGTGACCGGGCGATCGCCTTCAATTTAGTTTACTCGAAGCGAACCGAGTTCAAACCCCGCTGCTGGCACGAATGGAATTATTAATTTCTTGATTACAATTTATTACGTGCTCAGCGGTGAAGAAAAACATCATCTGGATATATATAGCTGCGTATCTTAAAAATAATTAAAATATTTTTAAGATGTATGAATTTCGCCAACCCGCACTGGGGCCGCATGGCGGACCTGTACCCTTTGTTTAGAGGAGACCTTTGCCCTGCTGTGGGAAGATTTCAAAATAGGCTGTTACTTATTAAAGGAATAACATTTGATTTATGGCAAAATCGTTCCACTTTTGATATTCACAATGTTATTAAGCTGGCCGCGGTTGTAGTCACCGCCGCCGAAATGGGCTCGTGGCATAGCACGAGTGATCGCTCATCATCGCTCATCGCGCCGCAAGTTGGGTCGCGCGACCTTGTGGCCGAGGCGTAAGACTCATTTTATTAAAAGATAATCTTTGGGTCGAAAAAAACACAATTGCTTAGAATTATTCTAAGCGCATCTGATATGATTATAAACAATCCTACTGGTATGAACCTTGGTACCCTATACTTATAATATGGACAGAGTCATTATAACAAAATGCCAATAGTATCAAACTAAATCTAAATTTTACAAATTATATTACATGTCTAAGTAGTTTACAAGATAGAATCGAATATACTGTGATGAAAACCGAATCAAAAAAAATTTCAAAGCGTGTTACAAAATACTTGTTTACATTTTGATGTGTAAATACCAATAGATAGTAATTTTACGTAATAAAATATTAATTAAATAATCACAATCATTTACTTCTTTTCAATTGAACCTAATTAAAATATAGTTATTTTGTTTAATATACTACACAAATTTTAATTTTAAATTATGTAAGTGTGTAATATTAAAAAAATTACAGTACTATTTCATTTAAGTTGAACATTTATAATATAGTTATTTGAGTATGGATTAGACAGCATTGGTTAGAGAGTTACTGCGAAACTAACATACATATGTATGTACATACATACACTCGTTCCGCTCGCTCAATATAAAAAAGGATAGCGTTTTACTAAAAGTTTTACCTGAGGAAAAAAATTATGTATTAGTAACGATTTTATTTTTTTTAAATTATACCTGTCTATGTGAAAGGTTAGATGTAATAAGAAGTTTATAAGTTCCATCATTGGAAAAATTAAACCAGTTATTAAATTTTTACCTTTATCTCGTTTGTATATCGTTATGGTATTACAGGGTATTAATTTCGTATGTGGTGATTAGCTTAATAGTATAGGTTATCTATTACTGTACATTAGTATATAAAAATGTTGGTATGCAAATGATAAAACACTTTCGGCCTCTTTCACCTTGGGAGTCGCCCCATAAAGCCAGTGTGATGTAAAATATTTTACCATAGGTATACAGGATCTCTAAACAAAAATGATATCTTGTCTAATGTTTATATTTGCGTGTAACACACACTCTGAACCCATTCTTCGCTTGCTTTCGTAACTTCGTTTTGAAACTTTAAGTAAAAAGCAAGTCAAGAACATGTAACGCGTGTTTTCTCATAATATAAGTGTACAGCTCTTTTAAGTCAATGTTCGAAAACCGAATACGAAGTTATAAGTTTAAAGTTCAGTGACTATAATTCGAACATAGTCAATAAACTTATAAACCAAACACTTTTGCTTATTTGTAAGAGTACAATATTACATGTACTCGACAATATTTTATTTTATTAAAATGTGTAGTAAAAACATTGTCCTAATAAATTAAATCTCTATACAAAATCCGTAATTGACAATTTAATTACAGTAAGGAAATTTTCAAAGAGATTCCAAACGTTATCATCTATTGCCATACTCGAATAATAAGTTCTTCGTTAGCTATGCAGGGTTAAGACTAAATTTAAATTAAGTTTTGCGTACAATATTATGAGATTCAGAGATATTTGGTAAGTAAAAACAGATCGGTTAAGGCTTTTGTTTTATAAAAAATAGGATTACTTTGGCAAATAACAAGTTTAATACTGAATCAAAATATTAAAATTTACTTGACGTTTACGAAAACGAATAATTTTTTTTATAATAAAAGGGTGACAAATAGCAGGCGGTTCATCTGTTACTGAATGATCCACTCGCCCATAGACACACACAACATCCAAAGAGTTACGTATGCGTTGCTAGCCTAGGAAATTATTTTGAACAGGTTTTTAGGTAGGATGGGTCAGAAAATATTAAGGAAGGAGGGGAAGAGAGTGGGAAAGAAGAAGATGGAAATGGTCATCCCGCAACCCCTAAAGTCATGTATACTTTATTTTATGCCAGCCTATTGTGAAGGGTGGTAGTGGTTTCCCAAGCAAACGGCTTTAAAAACGTTTTATCGAGTATTGAATTTTATCGAATTTGTATGCAGACAGCATTCAAAATCTCTAAAAAGATTCTTTAATTCTTTCTCATTCGGTTCAATTAACTTGAATACCACCCGAATGAAGTTCATCGGTTCATTT
>DWHK01000364.1:0-14601 GCA_018247855.1 Graphium androcles | reverse complement strand
ACACAGAGCGTGGTAAAGGTATATCATATTAATATTGGTACTGTTGTTCCACACGTAGGTTCTAAATCTGACCACCGTATACTTAAAAAATTGTACACCAATGTCTTTTTAAAGAGCAACTGTTGAGTTTCTCGCCCGCTCTTCTCAGCAGAACCTGCCTTTCTGAGCTGGTGGTAGCTTCATTACGAACTTGAATTTATGAAATCTATGTAAAACTTGATCCTTCATAAGAACGCGCAAGCGTCTATTTGAATAAACGTATTTTGATTTTGATTTTTGAATAAACACAATGAGTTTTGCTTGCACAGGTGTTAATAAACTTTTCTTATTATCATTGTTTTCTTGGAGGTTAGGAAGGAAGTCTCATCATTCACTTTATTTACTAAACTTCCTTGTGCGTTATTTATTCGCAAAGATAAGTTTTAAATAGTCTGACTCTTCATTCCACGATCTATTTGTCGCAGGTATAACTCAACTTTTTACCGAACTTTTGAAATATGTTGTGCCACTTAAACAACACTCATTTTGGGAGATTTCTTTGAATCAACATCTTCTCGAATTTCAGTTTATGATCATTTGTTTTTTCTAATTTTCATTTGTATTTGTGCTAAAATTTCGGTGCACATATGTATATTTAAACGAGTATACATCGGAATCTTAGCAGAAGCACAATCAATGTGTCAGCATCTTAACAAAACATACAATTTTGCAATGTTGAAAATTCTATTTAGTGCTTTTGAGTTAAGTTACGTTAAAATTCACAGACATAAGTAAAATCCACTTTGAAGGCTCGATTCCAATCATTTTGCGGTTTTTTTCTTTATTCTAACTCAACTCCCTGGTGACCTCTAAGTAATGAAAGAAGGACTGGCACTGGTCATTAGTGCAAAATATCAATATGGGCGTGGGTACTAAAAGGAAAAAAATTATCATTTATATTCCAAGTAATTAAAACAAGATCAGCTTTCTTTTTAACTAAAAAAAATGTGGTATCTTGTAAAAGACCTAACCCATCTGTTTCGATTTGCTTACATTTAAATATACATATATGTGTTTTGTTAACAGTTGTATTTAATTCCTGAGATTCACTCCAATTATAGTCATTTTAAATAATTACCTTCACTCTGTACATTACTGTAAGTTTTGTAAGTTGACTTAATTTCACAATATAGTTCTGAAATTAATTATTTTTAACAATTCGTTCGTTTTTTCTAACAATAGTCATCAAAAGAAGTGTACCCTTGTTTTAGGGTTCCGTAGTTCACGTCTCGAAACCCTTATAGTTTCGTTATGTCCGTCCGTCCGTCCTCGGCTTACCTTCCAAACGGTTAGTGCCCGAAAGATGATTTTTCTTGCGTCTACCCCATATTGTAGGATATCATTAGATATGTCTTTTAAAAACATTGAGAGTTGCTCAGACGATTTTTGGATTTAGGTATCCGTTTCCGAGATATTCAACTTCCCTCCCTCTAAAAGCTAAATGGCTGGCTTTAAAAATCTGAAAAAACTCATGATGGTAGTCTATGTGATGATCTTATTTATATTGTATTGATAACTTTATTAGTTCAAGAGTTATGGAGGCTTCCGTGAGGTGGTACGGAACCTTCAGTGCGCGAGTACGACTCGCACTTCCCTAATTTATTATTATTTATTATAAATGACTTTGATGGTAATAAAGAAAAAGTTAACAACTATTTCGAGAGGTCGGAAAGCTATTTACAGAGCGCTTTAATAATTTCAGTTGACGTAATTAGCTGTGTCTTTAATAAGTTTGACGAACGACTTTTTTATAAAATTCTTTTCTTTTGTAAGCGTTATGTTGAGGTTTTATATTAAGGTTTGTCATTAATATTTGATATTCGAGTTTGTCACCGTAGTTTTACCATTGCCGTAGCCTCGAACCAGCTTACGCTGATAAAGGATAGTTTTCAGATGATATAGACTATTTATAATTTAAAATTCCATTTGGTTAGTAAAATAAACAACCCTAACCTACGGCTAGTGCAATATCACAACATCCTTACCTCGGAGGTTGTGGAGGATTACACTTATAGAAGGTTAGTGGATTCCTATTTCAGATACAAAATGCATAGTTTTAGTTTCTTAAATATTCTATTGAATCAATGGCACCTGCTTATTATATAATTAGACTTAACTGCTGTTCATGAGCACCCACAACATATGATAATGAGCAGTTTCGTTGATAATAACCGTTGAAGGAATACATTATAAGGTATGTTGTGTCTACTTTTTGAGACTTCGTTCTAATTAAATATAGATTTCTATTATCCTATACTCTTTAAACGTTCTTTTTTCATAATCATAATTCTAAGGTATATATAATTCTTATGTATGTATAAGAAATCAATTTTCAAGCTGTAATTCCTTAATATATTGTTGATATATAATATTGTAGAAATATAATTTATAAAAACATCTAGAACCACTTCATATGAAGTTTTATTAATCATTCATAAATGTATACACAATAACGTTAGAAATTTTTAAACTTTGAACAACGTTTGGAGCATTACTTCCGAAAGTGGTAGAAAGGCAAACATACTTAACATTATTAGCGAAGTCGCTGTTCTTCGAGCTTGTGAACTAACTCTAACGTTTTTTGTAGAAGAATGAAAAATAAAATCTGAAGTAATAAAGAACATGGACGTACTATGTCGTTATCTTAAACGTTGATCTTGTGTTTGTATTTATAATGTTTAATAAATGATGTTTACATTAAAACATTGTACATTTGAAATAGAATGTACTTAATTTTATCCGTTCAAATTTGGAGCTAGACGACATTCAATTTGTTAATATTACATTTTAGTTATCACAGTGCGCGGTTTGTATAGGATGTACAAGACAATATCTCACACACTTAAGCGAATGTTAAGCATGGTAGAAAATGTCACTTCATCATTAATGGCCAACGGGGCACTGAATAATAAAACAGATGTACACTAAAAAATTAGCGAAGCAGCAGAGCGTACTAGTATTTTTTGTTCGTCTAGTACAAAATTTAAGTTAACAGCTCAAAAGTGTTCAAAAGGTTTTAAATTTATAAAAAAAGCATCTACTTTAAAAATAATAACGCAAATATAAACATTTCAAATTATTTTTTAATAATTGTATCTAGTGCTGTTCTGTTTCAGTTCCGCAAATATCGAGGCAGAGGATAGGCTCCAGGTTTAGCGTTACTTTTAAGAGCAATTTCACATTTTCACGCGAATCTATAACATTTAAGCCGCCTAATTTATCATGTTACGTAATACTTTGAAACTGTTTAATACTTGCCAAAAATAGGTCAAACCTTCTCATTGTCAGATATCTCAACATTTTTTTTACTTTACTTCCTACAACAAATTTACTGAAAAATCATCAACCAGTCAATTTCTGATACCTTTGTCTATCATTAATACCAAAAAGAATTACAAAAAAAATGTAACAAACATATATTTTTTTTGCCATTTTAAAAAAAGAAGGACTGAGCCAATTTTCACCGATAGTGTGGCAAATACAACTTGATTTTTGGAATAAATAAAGGGTAATCCAACAACAAAATCATTAAAAGATAAACTTCAATGCTTTGAAGAAATATCTTATAGATTTTTTTAAATACATTTATTTAATTAGACATAATATGATTATGAACATAACTGTATTTTGCTGTATATTACGGTGCATAAGTTGTCATCAATCAGTTAATGGTAGGTTGAGGTTGGATTTTTTCCGTATCATGATTCTCGAGCGCTCTTACTGTGAATGGCGCATTATAGAAGACACTTATCCTCAAACAGAAGAAGAAAAATAGATGGATCTTATCATCAACCAAAGAGAAAAAGGTGCGTTACCAGTTTCTGGAAGATTTAATATTAAATCTTCCCGTAGTGTAGCTTATTTTACGTTGGTTTTTGATGTCGGACGGTAGTATATCTACTGTTGAGAGGAATAATAAGCCAGGGAGAACTGTTTGAAAGATGTTCCACCATCTGCTTTACCATCTGGAAAATATTTTTGTTTAGCTGCCTTTTAGAATTTTCTCCGCAACTGAAATTTTTCTCATGTTGAAAATAATATCACGTGCTTTGTATGTGGACCGAATAACCGAAAGAGTTGGAAAAGCCATCGTGCTGTCCATTTAAGTTTAATAGATTTATGCCAGTAAACATTAAACTTTAAGTATACAGTATCCGCACAACATATACTTCAATTGATATTTAGATACGAGACCCATCTCTTTTTACCTGGCTCTTCCAGTCAGGTTTGAATATATGCTAGCTCTGTAACTTAAATAACTTGATGAATTTTTGGCACCAAATCATTAAGCGAGCGAACGAAGCTAATGAGGTTTACAATTAGATTTCTGGCGAAAACACATTTATGTATGTATATTTGTATGTATATTTCGCTATAACTCTCGATGTAGTTGGGTATCAAAATCGGTTTAGTAGTTTAAATAAATGTGAAAAATTTTCAACATTACAACAACAAACAAATTATCGCGTGGGCCAAATTCGCGGAGAAATACTAGATAATCTTTAATTTTTATCTTTAAAACCTCTCGAGACATCTTAATGATAAAACGCTGACAAAAATATATGCAACTTATATGCGTTAATGTAATGTGGATGTAGCAATGAAAAAATAATAGACAAATATTTAGACGTAAAACCGAATAATATTAATTTTTCAGGCAGTCAAATTTTTTCATTTCTTATTCGCCCTGTTATGGCTTAGTAATTGACTTTGCCTATTTTAACCTTACATGTGGAATAAATATTCCTTTACCTGACGACAATTTTAAAAACTGATTTATATTAAAATTATATTGTATTTTTTACTATAAAAAATAATGCCTTATATTTGTTAAAATAATGTTGTTATTAATTAATTAAAAGTACAATATCATCTTTACGAAACATCTAAGAAATGTTAGGAGGAGCGCTCTTTCTGCAGCCTGTAGTAGTTTACGTGGATTTTAATGAAATATTTAGTTGTCCTATCTTGAAGCAATGAACAAAACAGTGTTTTATCTTGAATATATGCACAGCACAACTAGAATTGTTTAAATATTTTTGTATATCTTTGAAAAACAAGTTCTAGAGTAGCCTGAATTGTGAAAGAGTTATTAAAGAAACTTGTGTTATATTGAGGTATGTATGCAAGGAAGACAACTTGTTATAATGTCATAGTTTGAAAATTAAGATCGGTGAAATTTTTAGTTAATTTTAAAGATAACGTTTTAATAATACAATCTGTTACTGTTACTACTACTGTTATACTGTTTCGATTAGCCAGATGACTACAGCAAGAGCATCATTACATTACAGATGTTATGCACTACTATATACTACTTGGAAAATGCCTGTTACATTTTATTTATATAGTATTTTTAATTATAGAGAGTATAAATAAGCATAATGTGTTTTTGATTAATATCTGATTTAAAAATATTATGTTCTAATTTAAAATGTCATAACAATTTTAAATTAGATTTTAATCATGCTACAAAATATCCTTCTTTTTGATGTATTTCATTTTGTAATTGTATAAATAAACGCCTACAAATTTAAACGCGTCATCTACAGCTCACGCTACACATCTACGCTTTCAGTTAGTTCGCTATCAATTTGTTTCTATTCATTTGAAGTAAATTCAGCGCCACGGCCGAGTTAAAGATGACTGCGACTAAATTTTGTTATGGGGCTTTATTATTCAAGATATGACTGCTAACAACAGCGAAAACTGTATTTGTATTGAGTTCGTTTATATGAATTAAATCCAACGATCCAAAAATTTAATTGTATAAATAAAAATGAAAACACGGAAAGTTTTTTTTTAATCAATTGTTATACCACAAAAACTGTCGCTTGAGACTATTATTTTTTTCTATCAACGTTGCTTGTAATCCATCCAATAATCGTAAGTGAATTGCCAACCTGCTGCCAACCTTATACACCGAAAGTAAATCATTTTGCGATGGCTTTTTAAACGAGGTGATACTGTCTTTATAATCATTCTAGCTGCTACTTGGATACGTTACATGTCGCATGATTTCCAGATTGGCTGCCAGGGTAATTTACCACTTTTTGTTAGGTACAGATCAGTACAGATCAACCTTATTTATTTTCTTTTTTTTTTTTGTTTTACAAAGGTAATTCAAACTTATTGTTTGTTTTATAATAAATAATTGCAATCAAAATAATTTACAATGATTTATAATTTAAGAGGTAAGAATCAAGACCGGGTTGTTGTTTGTAACTCTGGCTATTGCGTTCTCCATTCTAGTCAATTTTGTGGATTGTACAATTACAAAATAGATACTTAATTAAGACCAATTAAAATAATTAAAATTATAGTGAATAATGAAAATAGTAATTGAAGTCTGAATAAAAAATAACTACATAACTTGAATAATATTGATTAAAATAATTTTATTTAAATCTTCTTCATACAAGATTTACTATACCACCCAGGAAAATAAAACTCAGGAGGAAATAAGACGTCAGAAAGAATATGAGAGACCATGTCGCAAAAGAAGTCAAATCAAGTGTATTTTTTTATAAAATTGGTTTACCGTTATTAGAAAATATTAAGCTACTAATGCTATGCTAATACTAGAAAAAGCCCAGGTGAAAAAAAATAACCCATAAATTATTCGTCAGAAAAAAAAGCAGGGAATGAATAAAAGAATGTCTGAAAAGGCAAACAAAGGGGAACAGAAAAGGCATGAGAGTGATCTTGTTATATATATAAAGTTCGGTAAGTCACGAAGGTGGTTCACAAGATTTCGAGCGATTAGCGTCGCTCTGAGACTACCCACACATCCGCTGGTTCGTGTCCAACCTTGGATAGGTAGATAGGTGGAAGAAAAGGGGCATATTTAAAATTGTGAGTGAGAAAAAAATCTACAGCAGCAAAAAAAGCAGTACTTATCGATCTCCTCGTCCGAAAAATGAAAATGTGTTTTTTTTCTGGAATTATTTATCTTTATCTTTTTAATATCCTCGAATCTCGGAAATTCCCTAAGCATTATTTTCAGTGTTTTGATTTATACTGCGTATTAGCAACAACTCTGGTCAATCTGGGATAAACGTGAATCACATCTACTCTTACAATCAAGATTAACTTTTTGCAATCTTTGTCTAACGAAAAGTATACGCAAATGCTGTTTCAAGTCACTCCAATTGAATTCTGATACCTTTAAATTGTCGTGTAATGGCAATTTATTTCATATCTTCTTTAAAACTAATCTCCCTAACATCACAATTATTTCGACGAAGCGTCGATTAAGTACTTGAATCATTTGTTCAACTATTATAACGGACACTTTTTCGCCAAAAGCTATATAATGTTTTTGCATATCGTTTGAGATAAGATAGCTTGTGGTGTATTTTGTTTCAAAATTTTCTGATATATTGTTCTAAAGATTGTGCAATAGAAGCCATTAATGCAATAAGCGTTCAAAATTGCCAATGAGTAGCTGAATTTCATATTACTTTCTTGGAATAGAAGCCCTCATGAAGTCAATACTTTAGTACCAGAGAATATTTTCCTCAAAAGGTTTCTCCAAAACGAGATTTTTGTCTGTATTTGAAAGACTTATTCATAATTTCTCGAGTGAATATGAGGTTTTATACTTCGTATCTTACCTTCTCTGATCTGAACTCAAGAGGTAACATACATTTTTTAGTATTTATGATTTTTAGTATTTTTGTCCTAAGTGACAACATTGTTACGTCGGAAGACAACATTGTCCGAAGAAGTGAGACTTATTTATAAAAAGAAAATTCAGGTTTATTGTTAAAATTAAAATTATACAGTGGGGATTCGAGTATCTTGATTCTCTAACTAAATAAATTTCGGGAATTCAATTTAAAAATGGCGGCGGCGCGTGGTTGGTAGTGACAGTCATTTGAGGTCAGACGGAGACTTTTTAAAGCTCCAGAAGTAGCTCCTCGAACAACAACCATAATCAGCGTCCCCGAGGTGGAGACTCGAAGATTCTTATTTCGGGCGTGAAAGCTTGTAAATGAAGTAGCTTTCGACTCCATACGCGGTTCCCGTACTCGGGAAAATTTAATATAGAATGAAGTTAGACAGCGGCATCACAGAAATATAAATAAAAAATCAGGAAAGTGCGAGTCGTACTCACGCACTGAGGGTTCCGTATCACAACACAAAAGTCTCTATAACTCCTGAACTAACAAAGTTATCTAAGCCGTTATAGTTTCCCTTTAAAGTTCATTACATGGACTACCATCATAAATTTTTCCAGATTTTTCGAGTCCGCCGTTTAGCTTTTAGCGAGGTAGGGACGCCCTATTTTAACAAAAAAGTGCGTTTTAAAGTTAAATATCTTACAAACGGATACCTTAAACAAAAACTCGTCTTAGCAACTTGTCAACGTTTTTAATATACCTATCTAATGATACCCCACACTATGGGATAAACGCGAGAAAAAAAAAAGTAGGGAGATACACCAAAAAAAATATTTTTCGTGATTTTATTTTAGTACTTTGTCGACGTGGCAAAAAGATATGTCTATGCATTTTTTTTAACTTTCTAGCCGTAACCGTTTGGATGGTAAGCCGATGGACGGGCGGACGGACGGACATGACGAAACTATAAGGGTTCCGAGACGTAAACTATGGAACCCTAAAAATGAATGTCACTTTGAAACACAGCTTGCCAATAATTACTGCTTATTACAATACTATTAATCACTATCAATTTTTACTATAAGATCAATTAAGAAAGCTTAAAGATATGAAATATAACGACGTTCCGCAGAACACATGTCACCATCGCCTTCCCGCCAATAATGATCTGCCATGCTGAGCATTGATCCTTTAGAAAGGAAAGTAAACCTTAGTATGCGCAATAATAAAAAACTGGCTTCTAGTTGTTTAAAATAATAGTTACAAAACAAGCCACTATGGCGCTACGGGTAATCTGGGTGCAAAAAAATTTGTTTTGAACTTTAAATGAAAATATATGGAGCGGTAGTGTTCAAAACCTTGGCTATTTTAAAGAATTAGTATGTAATAGTTATATTTTCAAAACATTTGTAAAATAACACTTAGAACGTTAAGAGTAAAAGTTCCTTTTCCTAAATTTTATAAACATGTAATCAGCACTACTCTTTAAACAAAATATTTATATTGCACACTTTTTTATTGTACATTTTTACATTTTTATATGTGTTACTACGGTCTTCAAAAATTACATCGTTTCCTGTCAAATTCGTCCCTAGGATAAAGTGGCGCCACCAATATCAAAATTTTTGAAACCATATCTCGGAAGATATATGGAGATTATTCTCCTGGTATTCTATTTCCCATGGATCTGAGTTATGCCAATGACAGACATCTGCTATGAGTATATTCAGCCATATTCAGAAATCACAAAAAAAACCCAATCGCCGACATATTAAATCTATACATATAAATATAATGGATGTGTTTGTTTGTAAAGTCAAAATACGAGCTTTTTGCTTAACTTATATTAAAGTAATACGGCATGAATTACAAAGAACCAATTTTTAAAAATTTTGTCTGTTAGTTTCTTTTAGGCTACTTATCTCTGAAATGGCAGGAACAATTTTGATAAGACCCGTAATAGCAGAAAACTGATGTTATTCAGAGTAACATAGGCTACGAGTATTTATGTTTAAAAAAAGGATAAGGATACCATGTAAAAAAAAACAAATTTAGGAGAAAAAGATTCCATTTGTTACGTAGATAGGCTAAAAGAGAGTTTTCTATATTTTATTATATCTTATAAAATATTTTTTGAGGAGTTGACGCCTGTTGTTGTAACAATATTCCTCCGAACAGAGACAACAAGAAGAGTTAGCAATTTTGCTATTGCTAACGAAAAATAACAACATGAAAACTATTTTGTCTCATACATGTTTTTCCGTGTTCCATTTCTGACATTATTCCTAAATAAATAGAAGCAAATTGCAATTGTATTTTTGGTTTAATAAGTTAATTTATCCCAATCTATAAATTTATTGAACACGAAATTAAAACTCTGTGTTTTATGTCGTGTTTTCGTTGTATTTAACTGTAGCTACACTACGACTGTAAACAAGCAATGACGATTTACAGTTTACTTATTTTTTACCTTCAGATATTAATTAATTGTTTATTATCTTCTGACTTTTAATTTTGATTGTCATACTTAAAGGCTGAATTGGAAAAACAGTAGCATCATAGGCATAGTCTCCGAATTTTTTACATTTTCAATGCCTAACCTTAAAAATGATATACTATATAAATTAAATTTGTGTATATAAGGAAACATATGCAATTATGTAACGATGTTAAGGTTTTTTTATTCTTCCACAGCTGGACAAAGGTTTCCTCTTTACAGAGGATAATATATAAGGTGAGGTTACACGTATGCACGTATAATTGTAATTATGAAATGTACAATTTCACTGGTGCCGGCACCAGGATTTCGACTCGAGTTTGCCTCGAGTTGATAGGGTGAAAGCAAGCGGACACCAACCAATCATGGCTCAAATTTAACATATCCTTAAATTATTTCAGTAGTTCATTAGTCATTTATCTATTAGTCCTTACTCATTAATTATCCCACATAATTTTATTTATTTATACAAGAATTATTAAATTTATCTGATACTGGTCGAAAGAATTAGTGTAACGAAGCTTGGTCATCTCGATAGCATAGGTTATATATAAGAATCATATATATATAATTATTCGAAATTAAAAAAATGTGTAAAAATATAGCATAATAGAAATCTATATTTAACTATTAGAACGAAGTCTCGCGCAATTGGCGCAACAACTCCTGTCTTAGTTTGTTTTCTACCTAATAATGTATTCCCTCAATGGTTATCGTCAACGAAACTGCGCCTCGCTATATGTTGCAGGATACCATGAGCGGCTGTTAATTCATATTAAAACCTATTACAAGAGTTAACACTACATCAGATCGGACGAATATTTATAGATGGAAAATACATATTTGTGAAAACTTCAACGATTGGATCGTTTTTGCAATATATTTTCACGTTAGTCAAGTCTGTTAAGAGTAAACCATTGGATACATCCGTATTACATTGGACTACAAACGAACAAACTGATGGAAAACACGTAGCTTTTGACGATCTATTTAAAAGCTGGCATCGCTCTAATTACTCCTTTAGTATTTCTTGAGCAGTCGTGGCTATTCACAGACCATGAGACGAGCCGCTTACTTGCTTGCCTTTTATTTAAAAAAAATGCTTGTTCCTCAATCTAGTGTATATTTTGTTAAAGCAATATTCGGTTTGGATAATTTTCGACCCTAGATGATCATGATGAATGAACTAACTATTTACTTACCGTCAAGTTTGAACAGAACACTCAGTGCGCGGATCCGATTCGTATTTGGCTATTTTTTTATATTATAAATAGTTTTGCGGCTTTTAAGAATTGGAGCCACGGCGATCTAATTAGAGATCAGCCAACCACACAGGACAAATTATAGTGCACAAGTGTACGCGAAGACACAGGTGCACTCTCTGTTCCTTTACTCTCATGGGATGGGACGGATATCCGATACGACCAGAGAGAGATCAGGCGCAGGACCGACTTTTTACATAACCATCCGACGCATGGATCATCTCTATTTTCAGGCAATCGAGTGCTCGGCCCGCATTGCCCTAACTCAACTGAAAAACAACAACGAAGAAAGAAAGTCATTGTTCTCCCCGGGATTCGAACCCACTACCTCCGGTTTGTAAAGCAAGGCCATATATCACTAGATCACGAAGGCAGTTAACATATAAATATTATAAATATGAAGGTACCATTAGTTCAATACAATATTTAGGAAACAAAAACTACACATTTTTGTATCTGAAATAAAAATCCATTAATCTTATACAAGTGCAATCCCACGACCTTCGGGGTAAGGATGTTGTAATATTGCACTAGCCGTGGGTTGGGGTTGTTTATTTTACTTATCAAACGGAATTTTAAACTATTATCAGCCTCTATCATCTAAAAACTACTTTGTATCAGTGTAAGCTGGTTTGAGGCTATGATAATGGTAAAACTAAAGTGGTCAATTAATTCGGATGTCAAATGTTAATGGTAACCTAAAAATAAAATCTCAGCTCAAGGTTTATAAAACAAAAGAATTTTGTAAAAGACTCGCCCGTCAAATTGTTTAAGGCACAAAGCTAATTAGGTCAACTGAAAATTATAGAAGCGTTCTTTAACTAGCTTTACGATCTCTTAAAAAAATTTATTAACTTTCTCTTCAACAAATTCAAATCATTATAGTCAAATTCAAAATAACAAGGTTAATTTATTTTGAGGATTGTTAAAAAGAACGAATAAAGTATTAAAAATATCAAATTTCAGAACTACAGTGTACTAACCTTCTATCAAGGTTGATATTTAGATCCATTTAAAATGTCTATCATACGGGCAAATCTCATACATTAATTACAAATTGTTAACCAAACACAAGAATATTTATATAAAAGTCAATCAAAACATAGGTGGGTTAAGTCTTTTAAAAAATATCACATATTTTATACTTAAAAATAAACTTGATCTTGATTTAAATACTTGGCATATAAATAATAAATGTTTTCCTTTTAGTAACGACTTGTGCCAGTCATTTTTTTATTACTTAAAGGTCACCAGGGAGTTGGGTTAGAAAAAAAAACATCAAAATGATTGTCATTGCCTTAAAAGCGTATTTTTTTTATGTTTGTTTTAAGTTTTCAACAAAGCCTAACTTAAACGCACTAAATAAAAATTTTAACATTGCAAAATTTTATGTTTTTACATAAAAATATCAGCTATAAATTTAATTCGATTATATTAAAAGCATCATTTAAAAAGTATTACACAATATATTCAAACTCATTTAGTTGCATGCAAAACAATGTGAAATATAATCTTTTAAGTAAATACATTTTAAAGGTAAACCTAGATAGTCGAATATTTCAAGTTTTTGACGTGATCTCAAAAATGTACCCCCTTTTCAACATGGAAGTTGCAAATTCAATAACAGCCGAAAATTGGATGAAATAACTTAAAGCTATAGAAGTTTGCATTGTTGGCACATTGATTGTGCTCGTCACCACAAGCACAATCAATCTCAGCAGGTTCCGATGCAAACCTATTTAAATATTTTTATTTTTATTTATGCTTTATTGCCATCTTTAAACAAAGATTACTATTGGCGGACCGAATGTCATATAGGCATTCTCTACCAGTCAAACATGGGCGTGGAGAGAATTTGCGATAGGTGTAATATACTAAAATCATACATATAACATTACGTACGAATACGAGTTATGGGTACTGACCCAAGTCGAGGTAAAAATTTATAATATGTGTAACTGCAGAGAGAAGATAGCTCATTACGTGGTTTATCATAACCCTGCTTACATCATCACGACCAACAGCCTTGGACATGATTGCTAGGATAATTTTTCTGATGTCATCTCATTAACAAGAGAGAATTGAAAAGCTAGTATATGTGGGAAATTATTGAAAACTATGTGAGCAATTGTGTCGGCATAGTTATTGGTGTCTAATACAGAAGCAGAGACAAAAGGGAGATTTATGTGTTTAGGATAAACAAGAGTACTGTTATCCAAAAGAGACGCCTTTCTTACACCCAGAGAATTAAGGAACTTTCACACATCAGCTGATGAAGAATTCGTTATGCTACTATGAATATATCGGCGTTTAGCAGCACGTACCATCTGGTTACATCTGTTTCTGGCTAATTTGTAATTTGCCCAATTTACTTCGGTGCGATCCTTTTTAAATTGAGTAAAGGCCCGATTGCACTTAGCCCTGGCTTATAGGTGGGAGAAGATTTGGGAATTTTTAATTTGTACAAAGCGTAAAGAAAGTCAGGAATCCGGAAGTGAAAATTTGACCATGCGTTACAATACGGTCAAGACAATTGGTTATAATAAGATAAGGTATCTGTGTTGATATAATTGAGTGTGGGTCTTAGCGGTAAAATTGTCCGGTTTTCAGACTCAATTATGGTTTGAAATTTAAGAGAACGTGAAGAATTTTTAAAATATCTGTGTTTAGAACTATATATGGCTCTCGAGAATGTCTGTGCCCCATAACACTCTATATTCTCTATCTAAATCCATTTCTAAATTGGCGAAATAATCAATAGAAGGAGGACAGTACACTACTCCGAGAATCATCCTTACACCTTTGACATCGAGTTCAAGAAATAAAACTCAGCTGAAGTATTGTCCGAAAGAGTTGATACCAAGACAACTTTTTAAGTTAATGGTCCCCCCTCTCTTCCCCATATGGTCATTTCGGATAACCACATATTCTGATAAAGAATATGACGTAGAATTCAAACAAGGTTTTAACCAACTTTCGGAAACTAATATCGCATGAACGAATACCGATGATAAATATTCTTCTAGCTCTGAATAGTGGTTCCGTATGCTTTGCGCGTATATTTAAAAAAAAAACTATCTTTACATGGAAAGATTACGTTTAGTTGGTCTTTAATCGAAGGTAAGTTATTATGTACAGAGTCATCGCATGAATGAAAAGATATATAAATGTCACTATC
>DWHK01000363.1:0-14609 GCA_018247855.1 Graphium androcles | reverse complement strand
GAATAGAATTAAATATAGGCTGTTACTTTTTACTTTTTATACATAAAATTCTCCTTTTATATTATATTGTAAATATAATTACAATTTATTATAATTAAAAGGCTGACACCTTTTACGACACTGTAGTTGCCGTACTAACGGGAGAGAGCGACATGATTTCTGATATATAATATTATTCGGAATAAACTATAAATCTCTAAATACTTTAACGAAATTAAGGTACAATTTTATATGCCTTTGTTACCTGTGATACAAATTCCATAGTTGAGAATCATTGTCAAAGGCTATATTTGAAGCAATGTAATTCCTAAACGGCTGAACAATTCTGGATACTGTCTCTTTTGTTTAAAAAGTAACTTATCGGTATCTAATAGTTCTAAGATATAACTAGATATTGCCTGTGGTTTCACTCGCAATTTTTAGAGTTTTATTTTTTTGACGGTGCCATATATAACCTTTTTCAAAAAAAAAGTTGCCTATGTTACTCTTTGTATCGGCAGCTATATGCCAGTACATGCTTTAGATGACCGGTTAGCGCAGTTAGTAAGCCATTGGCTTCGGCATCGCATGTCGTGAGTTCGATTCCCATCCGCAACAATTATTTGTATGACCTAGTCTGAGTGTTTGTACATGTGAAATTTATATATGTAAAACGTCCTTGCAACATAAGCCATAGAGTTAACAGTAAGGGCAGCGTTTAAAAAAGTTTTTATAAAAAGACTTCAAAAAGAAGTACAAGCCCCGTCGAAATCGGTAAAATTGTTTCGGTTTAACTGACCCAAACAGATAAACAGACAAACAAAAATGTTAATAATTGGTTCTTTATTAATTAGTACCGCATTACTTTCATATAGGTTTAGTAAAAACTGTTAAATTGGAATAACAAACAGACACTTCAATTGATTTATATGTAAAGATGTACAGAACCAATATCTGTTCTGCAGTTCAAATATCATCCCCTATCTTTTAATTGACGTTGCAGAATTTTGTAAATTTATATTGTACACTTGTTTAAACACTCACTTTTTATACGTTAAACAAAATCTATTAATTTGATTCAAAGTTATAGCTGTATATAAGACATTTGCAGAAAATTATTTATATTTATATTCTTTAGATCGTTATACGGTTCATGCGTCGCTTAACGATGTTCAGAGAATCAGAATCAGAATATATTTATTTGTTAAGCATGCTGCTAGATATTTATTCCTCTTTACTTCAATCACAATAATATTTTTTCATCGCATATCTGATTGCTACTTTACCGGTGAAATCTTATTCTACTGCATTCAATACACGTTCTGTTAAATGTTGAGTTCAATGTATGGGCCATAGTTTCTAGACACGTTGAATAAAATTTAAAAACATTCCAGAGTTATCCAGACGAGTCAAGTGCAAAATTGATATAAAAGCACTACTACAAAGGACGTTCTGCGGTACTAATTAAAATGATGAAGGCACAATACATTATTACTATATATGCAATATACAATTGGCAAGTTAATTCCATTTAAAAGTTTTTTCTAAATAATGCTATCCTGGTTGAATTTCGAATATTTTGTCATTTGTCAAGAATGAGATCAACTTACTAAAATTATATTGCCGTCACACTCACACAGATGAACTGCAGATAACTGAGACGGACAATAACAGGTGAATGTACGAAATTCTACCTGCTTCGCGGCCGCACGTTAGTGTGTCTACATAGAAGTTAGGATGTCGTTCTTGAACCTGATAGTGGTACTATAAAAAAATAAAGTAAATAAATAAAGTTCTCCTGACCGAATTTCGGCCACGAGGCAATCTACTCAGAGATCAGCCAACTGCGCAGGAGATATTATAGTGCACAAGTGCGGATGGGACGGATATCCGACACGTTCGGAGATAGGTCCATCGCAGGACCGCCTTTTCAAGCAATTTTCAAGTAATCAGGTGATCAGCCTGCATTACCCTAACCCAACTGGAAAACAACACAAAGTCATTGTCCCCCCGCGGGATTCGAAGCCACGACCTCCGGCTTGCAAGGCCCTATACCACTAGGCCACGGAGGCAGTTATTAGGGCTTATTTAAATTGTAGTGGTACTACAGCTTAAATAGCCCTGGTTGCACTATGTGGCCAGGATAGCACCACTACTTCACGAATATTATCGTTAAGGAAATGTTAGGAAAATTTTCATTTTCCATTTTCATATTCCTTGTGGTGATTTATTCGGTAACCATTGCCAACGCAACGGCGAATACTCGTTGGCCAATAAGGATGAAAAACGCTTAACACCAGCAAAATCATATGCTACGCATTTTTCTTAAAACATAAAATAAAAAAAAAATTAAAAAAGTCCCCTAAAATATATATTCTACTTTGTTTTTCAGTCAAGTCATCTGTGAAAATTTCAACTGTCTAACTATCACGGTTCATGAGATACAGCCTGGTGACAGACGGACAGACAGAACTTAGTAATAGGGTCCCTTTGGGCACGGAACCCTATAAATCAACTTATTGTGAAAGAGTTTGCTTACTTTCCTTTTAAATACTGATATGATATCGTTTATCCGTCTATTGTGTTTGTCATTCTGTTCATCGCCAAAAGTACGTCTTCCATGGATTAAAACTTCCATAATTTTTTTATTCGAAATTCAAAAGCATTATGGTCGCATTTCGGCCTGAAGTTGTCGAACGAAGTAGCTACTCTGTGCTTTCAACATAAACATATTTAATGCCACCATACCATAAATACAAGCTTATTCAATAATTCTAAAGCCTTAGCCATTTTAATTAATATGTGTTTATGCACTAAATGAGCCGTGCCTAAATAGTGTTCGCCGACATGGTTCAGTATTGTTCGTTATTTAAACGACTTAACGTGTTCGCGAAACTTAAGTTCCACGGCTGAAAGCAAATTTTGTGTAGCAATAAATTAAGTTTTGATAAACTTGGAAATTAATTCAAGTGGCGTATGTTTTACTTTGGAACTTCATATTACAAACATTTGAGCGCTGTCAACAAACGTTTTCAAGTACCAATGATTTAAACTAGCTATGAAACACTTTGTATGTATCTTTTGCTTGATTATATCATTTTCATGAAGCTTTGATATGTGCTCATGAGATCTATATCCCAATTTCAATACATTTGAATCGCTTGAGTTGAAATGCTTAGTATTATGTCGAAGAATTGTTTTATTGGTTATCAACCCTTTTTTTTGTTTGCCAACTTCTTTTATTAAAAAATCGTATATATTCGGAAATCTATTTTTATTGTTTACCTGCGCAACTTCGCCTGTGTCTCTTAAGAGAGATGTCACAAAATGGATAAATTTTTCCTTGTTATTACGACATTTTTCATTGATGCTCCGCTCCTTTTGGTTGTAGCATGATGTTATGTAGCCTAGTGCCTTCCTAGATGAATGGGCTTTCTAACATTTAGAAAAGAAAGAAGAAATTTCCAACTCGAACCAGTAGTTCCAAAGATTAGTCAGTTCAACCAAACAAACATAATAAAATCGATTATTATCCAGTCTATTTTATACGTATTTCTCAAACATAAGTTAACCATACTAAGATGCTTGTAAATAAACTACTGCGCGAAGTCTAACCAAAAAGGATGAGTTTTATGTTTGCTTTAATGTATTTCTTTTTATTCAAAAGTATGAAAACAAAGGTGCCTAAATGTATGAATGACGTGAAAAAATTTACATCGATAAAGATAGATATTACAATATCATTATACTCTTTACTTCAATTACTTTATATTATAGACTTTAATTCTAGAATTACCTATGAAATTTTATTATTTATTTATTCGTTCAAAGGTCAAGTGATCGCACCTTAGCCGCCATTTTCGCCTGACCTCGTCGTTTTCAGTAATCAAGTGGAAAATAAATTAGACAGATTAAAGGAAAGCACATTCCGTTGACTCTTAATGGTCCTCTATCGGAATCATTACTGAACGGATGAAGTGAATCAGTTCAGATAAAGGATCCGATGCTTAAAATAAACGTCTACTTATAGCATGAATACATACCTATACATATTTTAATAATCGACTTGGAACTATAAAGTAATAAACTAAACTACCTCTTTACGTATGTTTGTGTGTTCGACATGACTCCTTTATTTACCGATTTTGATTTTGAAAAAGATCGCGGCACCTACTTCAATCAATTTAAGTTTTGAGTTTATTAAATCAAATTTTTCTGCAAAATAATACTTAGATAATGAGGAACGATAATTATTACCCTCTATTATATATTAAAACTCTTGACTGAATTTCGGCCACAGCGGCTAATCTACTCAAAAATCAGGCAACTACGCAAGAAATATTATAGTGCACAACCGTACGCACAAACACAGGTGCACTCTCTATTCCTTTACTCTCATAGCCCTATGGAACGGATATCCGACATGACCGGGGAGAGACTTTTTACGTGCCCACCCGATACATGGATCATCTTTATTTTCTGGCAATCAAGTGATCAATCCGCATTGTCTAACCTAACTGAAAAATAACAACACAAAGTCATTGTCCCTCCGCGGGATTCGAAACCACGATCTCCGGTTAGTAAAGCAAAGACTTTTCCCATTAGGCCACGGAGCCGTATATCTACACTATTATTACAAAAAAGAAAGATTTGTATTTTTATATATAAAATATAAACTCAAAAACAACTGTTCCGATTTTAAAAATTCTTTCACCATTGAAAAGCCACATTCACCTTGAGTAATATAGGCTGTATAAATAGAAAAAAAAAACTTAAGTCTACCCGTGCGAAGCCGCGACGGGCCACTAGTTAGTAATGTAGCTAATTTACCAACGTGCGGATAATTATCCCAAGGTCAACTTCAGGATCTCACTCAATCAAATATTTCAATCAAACGTACATATAGGCATAAAAAAGTGATCATAAAATATATTCTACGACGTACTATTCGTTCACAAACATTCAGGATGAGGAAATTAATTAGCAGCAAACAACAGGTGAAGTTTGGACCATAAATCAACCAGCCCATATTGATACGCGAAAGTATATCACACGGTGCGACGAGCGTACCTACCCGTACTTGGCCCAACTTTGGCATGGTTTTAATTAAATTTAAATGAACGGGTACATCGCGAACAAGAGCCGGCTGTGAGGGAATTTCATTTGATACGAAATGCAAGGAGAATTCGTTATGCTATGTCAGAATGCTTATGAACAGATACATGGCATATAAGTCTTTAATAGAATACTAGGTCCGCTGTATCACCCGCTTTTAATCTTTCAAAGTTCCATTATAAGGGCGATTTCATTAGATAATCAATGTTACCCATACCCTTCCTTGAATTTGGAAATACATCTATTTTTTTTTTTGTATAGAACGCTAAACAGACGCTTCATCTGGTGTTAAGTGATTTCGTTGCCCATAATCAACCACAACATACCATAGAATAGGTTATAGTGGTGAGAAACGTTTAGGATTTGGAAGCTAAAGGAGTGGGAAAAGAAGAGGAAACATAATGCAACCCTTAAAGCCAGGCATATTTCATTATTTATTTAGTATTTATTTTAAATCCCTGTATAACAAAAGATACCAAACAGCGGACTTAATGCCTAGATACATCGATCATAAGTCAGCAAGTGATAACATGCATATATAAAAGAGAATAGATATAATAAAAGGAAAATTTCGCAAAGGTTTGGGCTCATTCTAAAGCAAGATGTGAACCTTTCGAGCATTGAAGATCACATGAATTACAATCTCCTGCTAAAAAGCTTGTATTATTTTGAGCAGCCATATTTTTTTTGCAAACTTTATTTAAGTCGAATAAATCACTTCAATAGATGCAATTGTAATACAGACAGTGAAAGGTATTTATCATCAAATTAACAAGTTTGTTACAGATATACAGCTGAGTTGTTACCTGTGATAAAGAAAAATACGATCGGATGCTCCCTCAGGAACGTTTCTTTTTATCTTTTCGTTCAAATCCGATAAAAATCTATATCATTTTCAATTTCATATATCTTTTTCGAGGCAAATAAAAAAGGAAATCTCTTTGATACGTACACGTTCACACACGGCATACAGCATTTCATTAAGTGACGAATTCTGCCAATTCATTTCACCCGCAAGCAACGTTTAGGAACTTCTTAGTGAACACAATACGAGTATATTCGTTTTAGGCACATCTAAAATGTTACCTACTTACACTGCGGCCTTATAGAGTTTCTTTTGTCTAACGACCCCAGGGAAAAATCCTGTTCGTGGAGTGAGAAATAAAAGGAATAGGGCGCGAGAATAAAACATGGTTACGGTTTCCGTTATTGATACTGTAGTTCGCATTTAACACAATATCAATTCATGTAACGGAACTTTTTCAGTTATTACAACAAGCGTGTAATTAAATCAAGCGTAACTTGGCCTAAAATTCAACAAGACCTTTGTGTGTTGGTTAAATTGAAAGTTGAAGTGATTTTATAGTCGTCTACGCAAATTTTCATAAAGATAATTTACTATTTATTAAATTTACACTCGAAGACTCTGTACATGTTTCATGAAAATATATTATTAAAAGAGATATTTGGATAATGATCCAAGTTAATGCACAAAGCAAACCATAGATAAAGATTTTAATCCGAATAAAGCCGAGTGTTTGCGTAGACTAAATTTTGCACCCTCCAAATGAGGCGGGTGAACACGAGGGCATCAACCGAACCTTTAATCTTCTTAAGCACGACTTGAATTTATAAAAATAATTGATATGGAAAATTTATAAAAAAAACGTGAAAAAACAAATCAAAGATATTTAATTATTTATTCTTTACTAAAACATCTTAAATAAAGAGACGAAACTTTTAATAAAGGGAATATATGATTTTGAATATGATACCTAACTAGTTACAGATTACTTACATAAAGACAATACTGAAAATCTATAATTCTACAGTATACTCGTACATACATATAGACTGCCTCCGTAGCGTAGTGGTGTAGCCATTGCTTTACAAACCGTAGGTCGTGGTTCGAATCTCGAGGTTCGAGTTCGAATCTCCATTAACTGTATGCTGTTTCATAGTTGGGTTAGGGCAATACGAGCCGATCACCTGATTGCCTGAAAATTAAGATGATCCATGCATCGGATGCGCAAGTAAAAAGTCGGTCCCGGTTGTCAAAAAGACCTTTAACAATCGTTAAAGGATGTCAGTGCCTTCAAGTATCCTGACAACTAATCCATCCTTCGAATTTAGTTCATGCCTTTGGATTGCGAAAGTCAGATGCCAGTCGCTCTGTGTAAAAAAATATTCAGGTAAAATTTAACTGGATTAGAAGCCGACGCCAAGTAATTTGGGAACAATTCTAGGAGGAACAAGAAGAAGAATATACATGCATATATAACTAATAATATATAAACATATAGAAGTTTGTATAGGTCTGATCTAAGGAGCTTTCACATATATGTTTTTGATGGGATTTAAATTTAAGAAGCTATTAAATGCAAAGTATTAAGAAGTTGTTTTTTATATATAGATGTCTATGACTAAAGAACCATGATAAAAAGTAAGAAATAAAAACTGTTTATCAAAGTACGTTACTGTACGTCATTAGAACAATTAACTCAACGTTTTCACCAAAATAACTTTTGAAAAAAAATTATTAAGTGACAATAACTACTTAAACCATTAAAAATAAAAAATAATTTAAGTCAAATATGAATACGAACATTATTTGACTTTGTTAATTTCATACTTTTGAAATAAAAAGCTGCCGGTATAATTTCACTTTGTTGTTCGTCGGCTCGTCTGTCTGCACATGATGTCGGGTTGTAAAGACGCTTTGTAAAAATTTTCATCAAAAAAATCAAACTTTATCAAATCAACATAGTCAAAAAATAGTCAGTATAAGCTTGTAAACTGAAAATTGTGTTCGATACATTCTGATGCTCAAAAGCAAATCGCAACTAGAGATATGTAGGTACGAGATCTTAAGCCATGCTAGGTACGTGGTCGATGGCACACCTTTAATTCAGTACATTCGATGCAAATCTGAGTCCGAAGCCAGGTGCACGAATGACATTGTTAAATTCTTTGCGGTAAAGCAAAACAACCTTCTAAATATGCGTATGTAAAAAATAACAAAAAGATTTCTAAAATAAGTGTAGTAGACAAAAGCGTATATAATTTTGTTTGCCTTTCAACAGTCTTTAATTTAACAATAGTATAGAAATCGTGTAAATAAAAGAAATTATTGTACGATGGTTTGTAAAATATGTAACAGCTTTACTATTTTATATGCTCGATATCGGTGAAACATACTTCTAAGCTAAAAATAATCTGCATCTATGTATATGCTATCACTCTGACCTACGATATTCTAAGGATGGTTCATAAATTATCAAGCTATTTTTAAATCCATTGTCAGAGAACATTTTTCTTATGGTCAGGCGACAGCGGTCGTTTAAAATGAACTTTGCAAGAGTCCATTAATAACGCGGACTGCATTCGGTCTAACGCAGTTGCGACGTCATTTAAAAACAGTGTTAGTTAGGAGACGTGCGCTGAACTAAAATTCGCTTGATAAATGGACTAAAGACACAATTCGCCACTGTTGACCGTGTTTAAAATTTAGTTAAAGTGTTAATATCCAGCTACGCTTCCGTGATAATACAGGAATGTAAAAAAATCATTAAAAACCTAAACTCGCTCTTGACATCCCTAATTGAAATATAAAATTTTATCAAAAAACGTACACCACAAATAAAAAGTTACAATATATACAACAAAGTTTTACATTTATTCTTGTGAAACCGTGCCATCTTTGGTTAAAACCTTATTTTGAAATTATCATATACCTGTAAAAAGAAATTGAACCATTAAATAATTATCCATTTATTTATAGTTGACTGGATTTTTTAATCATAACTTTTGTAATTTGCATAAATTCTGAGTCAACTACCTAGTGGCGTTCCGATGTAATAAACAACTATTGCTATATATTTGCATGATGCTTCGAAAGAGAGATTATCATGAAACTCAATTAAAGTCAAGTTCGCGCTCGCTTACGCTCTTCACAAATAACTGCCGAATGTTAATCACATTTTCTTATGACAATGCCATCGCATCGGTTGCGTCTCCCTAATGAAATGCAAATTATAGTCTGTCGACTAAATATTAATCCATGAATAAACATTTCGTTGCTTCGTGTACTAAACTTGTTTTATGTCCATACATATATTGAGTGTGTTTGTTTCAGATGGGCCGATCTATGCTTCCAATATTAATGCTGACAACGGTGGCACTCTCGTCGAGCGACGTTCTTCCATATTTATCCCATAAAGATAACATTGAACCGTTTAACGCAGACGACCAAAATAATGACAATATATTTATGAATAGTTACCAATCTAGGAACATTCCCAACAATAATTTTTATTACAATAGAGCAGCCCGAGAAAGTTACGTGTCTGCGTCCAATTTGAAAGAAATAACACAGGCAATAAACAATGGCTACGGAACTGATGGAGACGGAAAAGATATCAACGAGATTTATAACAAAGAGGAGAATTACGACGATGAAGGTTACAGGAAAGAGCAATGGCACAATTATCCAAGGCAGCTGGATCGTCTTCACAATTTAGAGTACGTACCAGAGGAAACAAATGAAGTGGCACAGCCCACATACGAAGAACCAAGCGACAGGCACTTTGATGATTTTACAGCCAAGGAATTCAGAGTACAGAGTGCTGATGGCGATCGCAATATTTACGAAAACGTAGTAGCCGCCACTGACCCCTTCTTAGTTCTTAAAGTGCAGTTAACGTATTTACGGGATGACAACAGAAACAATTTAAATCGATATCCCAATTTAATTCCATTACAATCTGAAAGCGACCAAGAGAGAAGTGCGACGGACAATAATTCATTTATGAAAGATATTGAATCCACAGCCAATTTAGTGAAAGTAAAGAGAGAAGAACCTACTAATAACGGAGATAATGAAATTGCTGACGAGGATTCATTTTCTTCGGAATTAGGTGAGAAATGTATGAGACATAATGCTTGTTCAATTATACCTAATTCGTCCATTTCTTTCTTAGCATTAATCCGATAATATGCAATAAGTAAAATGGAGCAAGTATATTAAGGAATTATTTTTTTAATGCAACTATTAGAATGAAAGCTTTTTAACATTATTATTTCCAGTACTTTGCAGCATCTATCGTTACGAAACTAAATAGCATTCTTCAGAAAAGTGTTTTAAATTTATATTCTTATAGATATTTAATTTCTAATGTATCACACATTTTAATAAATATCTGAATTCTGATTTCATAATGAAATTATAATTGATCGGTGACAAATCGTGTGATTTAATTTACAAAATGTTCCTCATAGAATAGGCAGTAAGTTTCCTAATCAAAATATATAGCAGGCGAAATACTAGGTTTAACTTTTTTAAATGGTTGTTTACTCTAAATCAAACGTTAATTAGTGCCTTAAATATAATTACAAATTAGAACATTTGATTACACTTTAAATATTCAGCTCACTTTAAAACCCCAGTTAAATATTAACCTAAGTTTATATTGACGTATTTGACACAGGCTCGACTTTAAATAATCATGTCAATAAGACTGGAAAAATTAAATACGAACAAGATAATGTATTGTGATGCTTGGCAGGAAATTCTTCGGGCAGAAAGCAAGCGGTGAAGAAGCGACTGTTCTCTCTTTGGAGCCGGCTACAGAGTCTATCACACAGGGGCCACGAACTACACCACCGACGACACCTGCACGCGTACTACGGCTTACCAGATACCAAAGGGAATGGAATCGTTACTGCGCAAACCAGGGCGACTTTCGTCAGACCACCAGGCTCGCCTTTACGATGGGGCTGACCGACCCAATGATACAATAAAACGAACAATAATTCTTATGTAGCTAACCTAGCTTCTCCTATACAATAAATATGATATACTCGTAAATATAGTTAATAAAATGTACGCGTATTAAACTGTAAAATTATATTTTATTTTTTCAGACGTAAATGGAAGATAGGATACAAAATATTTCTTTTTCAAACAAATTTCATGTGATAAGAACGACCGGAAATTTCGCGTCGAATTTTGTTAGGTGGCATAAGAACAGGTTTGAAAGAATAATTAAAAACCAATGGACAGCATACATTGGGCATATGGGTACGATACGATACGCCTTTGTTTATAGGAGCCACATAAAAGAGGAAAGGAACAAATGTTACCTACACGCGCGGCAAACAAAATACTCGCCGTTTATTACACAAATGCTGTTGCTAAGTAAACTGCGCAAAAGTTTCTACTTTAGGTTCACTACTAGTAATTTTAACCTTCAAGATCAAAAACTCTCAGACAGGATAGTTCTTCCTATCAGGCTAAAATAAAAATAACACGTATTATATGTTAATTGTCTTAGCATAAATGTTAAAAATATGAAAATCTACTAGTTAAGACTACTATTACGATTGTTATATAAAAACAGTACAAAATTGGCGCGAATTTTCCGGAAAACTTAATATAAAAACCAATACAAGAACTACAGAATGTTGAATTGAATGAGAAAAACTCAGAATGTTGTCTAAAGAAACATTTTATTAATTTTAATATAACTACGTTAATGTTTGATTTATCAAAAACAATGCTTTTACTTTACATAATTTTTAATTTACTTCATACATTTTAATACCGCAAACGCAACGACAACGATGGGATAACCTGTAATTATATATTTTTATTTTTATTTGTGATTGTTAAACAATTGAAACATTAAATGAAATTGGGTTTTATAATTGTTTCGCAAATATTGCAAAAATGTAATTAACTTGATATTTAAAAAGTGTCAGTTCTACAAATTCCTAAACAAAAATATTCTAAAGGAAGAAAATATATTATACCAATAGTTGTTTTCTTTAATAGAAACAATATATAATTAGGAGTACTAGCAGTAAAGGTGTTTAGAATATTGTTTCAAAATATAATATGTAAATAAACAAAATGTATACCAGCATCATTGTGTGTTTTTAATCCATTTTATGATATTTCCATCCATTTTATTTTACTTTAACCACTCAGTATATTGAGTTTTAGCAATAACGCCATCTGTTGTTTAACCATTGAACTATGCCGATATTTATCATTTTAAATTGTTATTATCACCCTACTGTTTTATCCTTGTAAATAAGGGACATTATTATTCTTAATATTTAATCTTAACATTATTTATAACTCTGTTAGAAAACAGTAATTTTCGCAATGGGGGTAAGTAATTTTTTTTATCATTATTTATTCTACGTATAACCTATGATCATGTGTCTCAAACAGCTGTAGTTTTTTTATGGTTATCAATTATTACTAGATTGTTTGACCTTGATGTCAATGATAATATGTCTGTTTGTCAATTTACAAAGATTGAAGACATCGTTATATTAAAAAATAAATAATCAAAGGTAAAGTTCAAATGAAATTGTTGCTTTTCTAACCTAACTATTGATTTGAGTTGCTAAAATAATTTTAATCTAAGTGTTTATAACTTTTTAAATGACTATAACATCCAAATGATTTATCTACTTAAAATAAAGCATTAAAACATTCATCTATCATTGTTTGCGTTACTGTCATGATAAATTGTCTCGTCTATTTATACTCGTTACCTTCAAGTTCGTTAACAAACAGAAGACTATTCGAAATTGATTTACAGGAGAAATATGGAAACGTTTTGGAGAATTTGAAACCACAAGTACCAACCACAAACTTTGTTTGAGTGCCTTGTTCTGTTTCGCTAAGCTCTATCTTACCACACTTGCCACATCAACCTCATTTCACAAAGTGCCTCACGCTTTAGTGGAACCGAGGTTTTTGGTTGCCATTACTTGGATAAACATAAATTGGAACCAATTATATTTCCATTTTACTTTACCTTTTTTCGTCCATTGAATTTACTAAACAAAATTAAATAAATATTATAATATTAATTTTTTTCGCAATTTCAATGCACAAAGACGAAATATACCCAGGATAATTCTCAAGCCTGTAATATTACAATTTCAGCAGTGATAATAGAACTGCACGGAATTTTAATAATCCGTGATTTAGGATTTAGGATTATTTATTATATTTATTAGGGTAGTAGGACCAACAGACCGATGAGACACCATGCATCTCGATCGTACGGCAGTTCACGGGTGATATTTTGTTCCCTTAATACTTTTTTACACTATTGAAAGATGCTTTTTAAAATCTGTTCTATTACTGATAGTGCTCAGTAAAGCTATAATGCAACTAAAACTGCTTTTTAAAATTGTTTAAAATGATGACGATTGACAAAAGTTAGTACGTAACTATAGTATAATCAGTACTACTATTATAAATGTGAAAGTTTGTGCTGATGGATGTTTGTGTCTGTTTCACGCAAAACTACTGAACGGATATTGATGAAACATTAGAGTTATATAGCTTATACACCAGAATAACGATTAGGCTATAAATTATAAGGATATCGTGTAAATTGCCCAAAATATAAGCTGAAGAAGTTTTTTGTCACAAACACAATTCCGCGGTCACTGCTAGTAATAATATACATATGTATGAGTTGATCGGTACTCCTCCAATGGAAAGACCTAGCTTCCCTTTAACTCGACCAATTTAAATGGACAAAGTTTCGAATGACCAGCTCGTACTAGCAAATGTTCATAGACCAAAAACTAACCGCTTACCTTAATTAGGATCAGAGATACAGAGACAGAAAACTTTCAAAACAATATAAATTTATTTGAGGATATCTTAAGAAGGGTAAAATTTAGATGACTTCCAACGCTTAATGGCAAATCTGTGCAGCAATGCCTTCGAATTAAAAAGGATTAAGCTAATCGGTTGGACAGAACGGCCTGACGAACTCGTATTAAATCTCATAAATTCTTTTAATATATAGATTTTTCAAAGAGTTTTGAATGGAATATTCAGCATTCTTTAAAAAATCGATTATTAAAAATTCTTGCAGATTCTATAATGTAGAAAGTGAGAAGCCGTTCTTTTTATATTTTCACACCAATTTTTATACCAATTTTGCGGCAAGTCACAATTTCCTCCATAATTTAAATCTAAGAAATATAATATACTTGCTGTGCCCAGTACTCCGGCTCCATAAAGTGTCTAACTCGTTCGTATATCAATGTATGTATACGCTATTATAAATTTAAAAAAATATGCCAAAAGGCTTATTTAGAAGACTTGAACGTTTTAAAATGAATTGATATCTTTTTAAGGCTAATAAATGTTAGTATAAATACTAAAGAAAAAAAAACAATCCCCACTGAGTTTCTTGTTAGTTCTCAGTAGCAGGCGTGTTCCGAACTTACTTCTCTGTAACATTTTTTTTACGATTACAAGTATTGTAAAATTCTATATTGTAAAGATATATTGAATTCAATTAAATTCAATCTTTGGTAATGGGCAGATTTTCTTATTATTCTTGAATTAAAAAAAAAAATTAAAAAAAATTCTTAAATTAAAAAAACCTTAAAAAATTCAAACACGTTCGAGAATGTTGTGGTAGAGCTTTTTATTTGAGTCCCTCCACCGCTACCTTACGTCACTATAAAAT
>DWHK01000362.1:0-14613 GCA_018247855.1 Graphium androcles | reverse complement strand
GAGCGTTGATGATTACATTGAGCGGTAAGGGTACCACAGTGTATTTTAAAATACACACATTATAACCTACTTTTCTTGTCTTTTGATACATGGCTACAAATTTTAAAAACGATCACTTTTTAATCGACTTCAAAAAAGAAGGAGGTTTCTCAATTCGACCGTATATTTTTTTATGTGTGTTCGCGGATATCTTCGTCGTTTATGAACTCATTTGAAATTTGGTCATTCTTTTTTTTTGGAAAGGAAATATCCTAAGTGTGGTCCTATAAAATTTTCTTCAAAAAAGTAGTTTGTTTTGAAATCAAAATACCAGAAAAAACATGTAACGAAAGTACACTTATAAGGCGTTTGAAGTCGGTTTTTGTAACTTTGTGTCAAAATAAACATGTACTTTTATTTTACCTTTTTTATAAACAAATCTTTAATAACTTTTCTATCCATGTATGATATGAAAGTAATAATCGCTTACAGTACAACAATTTAACCGGCTGATTAATTAGTTGTCTAGCCTTTTTGCCGTGTCGTCCAATTTGCAGCTTTATCGGTAATCATCGAATACTTCGCTATTAATACAATATTTACGAATCGGCTGGCTGATGCTTAGACCGGTTAAGTGTTTAATTATGAAAACATAACGTAGCTTTTAAATAATCACAATAATAACACATTAGAATATTGACAAGAATTTGTACAAGATCATGTTGACACAAAATTATAAAAAACCGACTTAAAACACCTTAGACACATTTCCGTGACATATTTTTTCCGTTATTTTGATTTAAAAAATAAACTATTCAATCGATTTTTATGAACATTTTATGGAACCACACTTAAGATATCTTCTTTCCAACGAAAAAAGAATCATCAACATCGGTTCATAAGCGAAGAAGAAATCCCTGAACACACTTAAAAAAAATACGGTCGAATTGAGAAACCTCATCCTTTTTTGAAGTCGGATAAAAATACTTATATTTTATTTTTTACCTTAGAATTTTACAATTATTTATTCAATAATTTTCAATGTCCTTTCCATTTCCAATATCACATATCACGTAATTGTTTTGACAATTTGGGTTATACCGCTCGGTGTTAGACAGGGATTCAAATTCAAAAGTCTCGGCTCGGCAAGTCGATATACGCTACGGAAGTAAATTATTTACCTATCTGTGTAACAAAATGGCTGAACGTCCTTGAGATCGTTAATTTAAAAGCGCCACCAAATAAATACGATAGCCTGTTTGAACCTCTCGGCTTTGCAAATCAATTGAAATTGAAACAAGTTATTTACCCTAGCTGTTCAATAAAATGGCTGGACGTATTTCAGGCATTTAATTAAAAGGCGCCGTATAGTAAAATGGCTAGGGTAATTAAACAGGTGAAGAAGCTAATTCGCTGCAACATGTAAACATATATAAAAATTGTGCGAAAGAAGCAAGGTAACCTCAAATACCTTCCAAGGCTAGAGCTAGCTTCAAGCTGTCCTAGGTAGAAAAAGATGGAAACAGTTGGAGGAGGCCTATACCCATAGTGGGGCCATGTCTTAATGTTATTTGTTATTGTATATATTATTTCTTTTTTATGTATTTGTTATATAAGTCATGTAATATATAATATACTAATAATAATAGGAGTAATAAAGGCTCTATTATTATTTTCTTCCAAGGCTGGATAGTTCCCTGCGAAGCGGCCTGAACTCGCTGGACGAGAGGCAGCTGCGCCAAGAGCTATCCTCGTCGAAGGCGACCATTCGTCAGTGGAGCCAGTTGCTGGAGAAGAACAACATACTGGACAGGCAGCTGGCCGCCATGGCGCAAGGGAAGCATGGGCCCGACTCCCTGACGGCAAGCAACAATAGCTTGACCAGCGTTGGGTGAGTTATTTTCTTTTATAACCTTATATTTTTATATAGGAAAGGTTGGCAAGCGAGCACACGGCCCGTCGCCCATGGACACATTCAACATCCGAAGAGTTGCGTGCGTTGCTAGCCTTGGAAATTGGATAACACTGGTTAAACATTGGTAGGGTAGGTTAGGATTAAATTAAGAATTTGGTGTGGTAGGAGTGGGTAAAGAAGAGGGTATTAGATATGCAGATTTTTAGATGTTTTCCTTCACCGCCGAGCACGTGATATATCAGCACTTAAAATTATAATTAAGGAATTTCATTGGTGCCGGCACCGGGGTTTGAACTGGTTCGCCTTGAACCGCATCGAATAGAAGAATAGAACAGAATCGAAGGCGAGTGCCCGGATACTGTGCTACCACGGCTTTTGAATGAACTTTAAACTTTAAAAAGAAATAACGTTGGTGAAACCGGGAAGAGCAGCTAATAATTTATAAAGGAGGAGGTTCCTTGTGAAATGTACAAATATTGGTTGTTGTTTCATGACAAGATTCTATTCCTATGGAACAATCATTTTTCTATATGTTAGGTACTATATCCTTTTTGTATCACTGTCGTGTGGACAAAAAGCTTGTTGATCAGATATCTAGCTGACATGTGGAAGCGTTTCTCAACAAACAAACACTTTGCTTTTTTAGTATTAATGATACCTGAACGTGATGAACTAACTACTTCTAAAAAGGAAGCATTGATTGAACTGGGTCACATGTATACATAGTTATAGAATGTTGCTATTTTATTTTCAATTGATTATGTCGTTCGCATTTTTATTACATATTTTGTGAAATTTATCCTGTGTTATCTATAATGTGTTTGTGCAAGCACAATTAGGTACTATCATATTTTTCTAATATTACTTGTTGCTTCTAATGAAATCTATGTTTTTTTAATCATTCAAATCGTATTACTTGCCACTAAATATAGACACAAGTAGGGCTGTCAACCCTTCCGTAATATCGAATATATATAATATTCGAAAGATCTTTTAATGGTTGCTGCCGGTGTGTGATTCCATTGCAAACGTTTTAACTGAATACTAACAGAACTAAATAAAAACCTTTATTACTGTGATCAGCAATCAGCCGAAAGTATTTTTATTTTTTGTTTAGTATATTTCTATAAATTAATAGTAAAACTTCATTGATCGTTAGTTTTAACTACTTTAAACTTTAGTAAAAGTAATTATGTTAATATATTATGTTAATTAGTTCCTTGGTTTATTTTATTTATATCTATACATATAAATAAAATTACAGTGTTTGTTTGTAATATTAAAGTAAGAGCATTCTACTAATAAAAATAATACAGTATTTATTAACAAAGAACAATTTTTTTAATTCTATCTGTGTTAAATGTCCATATGTCTGTCTGTTTGGGTCGGCTAATCACCGAACCGGCAGAACCGATTTTAAAGGGACTGACTGACGGATAGTATAGGGAATAACTTAAGGTACTTTTATTAAAAAAAAGCCATCATGGTACTGTGCAAAAAATCTTTAAACTGCGAGTGAAACCGCAGGAAACAGTTAGTTAATAACAATTTAAAACCATTTTTTCAATCCCGCAATCACCGCTATTCAAGACTAGCTGTCCCGCGCAACTTCATCTAGGTCATAAGTTATTGTGATATTTATCACTAAAGCCCCACTTCTATTAGTTACAGCGTGATGTTATATAGCCCAGAGTCTTCCTTGATGAATGGGCTTTCCAACACGAAAAGAAATTTCCAATTCGAACGAGTGGTTCCAAAGATATGCGCATTCAAGCAAACTCTTCAGCTTTATAACACTAGTATAGATATATACAGATAAGCTGCAAGATTGGAAACCCTAGCTAATATATTGGGTTATAAAAATTCGTGACCTCATTGTGGCTTTGTATAAACACACATGCAGATGCTTCTGGTACACTTAATATGTAGGTCATGTGATTATATTTCCTATCCGCGGTGTTTCGATAGGTCAAGTAAGCAATAAATTTTTATACGAGTTTAGTTTTTAAGAAAACTATATGCTGCTCATGATTTCACTCGCAGGGTTTCGAGCGACAATTTTTATTATCAGCTTAAATTTAGCACAAAATAGCAAGGTTCTACCTAAACCTAGGCTATAGTGTTATCAGCTTCACGCTGGCGTTATTATCGTTTTATCAAAAAAGAAACAAATTTTCTTCATCAGCAACAAATTAGCACATAAACAGAACTAAATAGTTAACATGCTTTTACTTGATTGGGCTCAATGGTCGGTGCCAACTTTAAGTTCGTTCTCCGGAGGCCTAGTTAACAATTAATTTTATTCTACGTTAATGTTGTTTTATTTAAAATGTTGACATAAACCGGGTGTAGAAAATTACATTATGAAATTTGTAGAAACAAATCTGTTTAGCTATTGTAATCTATTTAGAATATTGCTTAAAATTGTGTAATGCAAAGATATCAAAGTTTGCAGGCTTTTAAGAATTTCGAATTAATCGATTACATGAGCTAACAATTTTGAAATAGAATGAAGAAAGACTTCCTAAATAAAGTAGTCAATAAAATATTTTTGCGTAGACTAGTTATCCAAATTCGGCCTGAGCATTAGGCTATGCGAGTAAAATGATAAAGAAGTACACCTGCGCCCGCGCATCTATTGTGTTATATGGAATCTCAGTAGTGTTATTTATAATTTTTTTATTAATATCTTTTACATTGGTCGCCGTTGCTATAATTCTTAAGTAGTTACACATTTTTATCGAAAGGAAATCTTATTGAGAAGCAAATTTTTTAAAAGTTTTCAAGACCGTAAATTATTAAAAATAACCCAGGATTTTTTCTGAGAAGTACTTCTATTAAACTATCGGACCTGAGATTCTAAGGCCGTTCTTATCTATTTTGACCACTATCAATAAAACGTTATTTCATACTGGCTTAACCTGACCGCAGTGAAAGCAGCCAGAAATATAAATATGAAAATCTAAAAAATTAAAATGCATAACAGAAAACTGTCTGTCGCAAAATGCTTAGAAATTTCTTCTTTAATACAAATTATTTCTTCTATAAAAAATCAAAACAATTCATTCACTATTTTTTGACCGAGCGAGCGAAGTATGTATGTATGTATGTAACGCGATAACTCTCGAACCAGTGCTCCGATTTAAATGAAATTTGAAATATATGTAGGCAATATAAGTACAATTTTTAAGTTCGTTGGGCATCAAAATCGCTTTAGTAGTTTAGGAGATATTAAAATAAATATCAAATAAAATAACCGCGAGGTCCAAGTTCGCAGCGAACTACTAGTTACTAGTAGTTCCTCGCGATGTACTAATATTAACTACATATATTACAAATTTAGTTGAAATTGGAGCCCTGGTTCGAGAGTTATCGCGTTACATACATACATACATGCATACATACATACATAAAATGCCTTTTCGCCCCAACTGTAATTGTAAACCTCACTCGCTTCGCTCGCTCGGTCAATAAATAAATAAGCAGAAAACATCCTTTAATACAACAGTTAATGGTAAGTTTCTAAAAATAAGTTTCTATATTTTTGGGTTCCTATTTTAATGATTTTTGTGCCATTGATTTGTGTCATCAAAAATGTTATCAATGCGCCGCCGCTCCTATTATCAAAGTGTCGCGTGCAATGTTTTCCAAATAAATCGGGGCAAAAAGATAACATCCAATAACAATTCATCGATAACCACGGTTCTTTGAAACGGAACAATGGTTTGAATTTGGTTTAGTTTATCTAAACGAGGCATTCATTTCTCGAAAGCTTACGTGAATTACGCATTATGTTATATTTAAAGTTATTTCTGAGTAGTGTATACTGATTATTAGTACCTTAGTATATTGCTGTCATATAGGAAGAAGAGAAATAGAAAGTCATATCTGTTTTGAGTATTATTAATTCATCAAAAAGTAATTAACCGAGCGAGCGAAGCGAGTGAGGTTTACAATTATATTTGGGGCGAAAACGCTTTTTATGTATGTATGTATGTAACGCGATAGCATTCGAACCAGTGCTCCAATTTAGGTGAAATATGGAATGTATATAGGTAATATTAGTACAATTTTTAAGTTCGTTGGGCATAAAAATTGGTTGAGTAGTTTAAGAGATATTGAAATAAATGTGAAACAAAATAATCGCGAGGACCAGGATATTATGACGGGCGTCAAAACAACATAATGTAAATAAAGGGGTCCCAAGTTGGATACTACGGTGCGGAATTTATAACAATTTTTACCATCAAAAACAACACGTTTTAACATTTCGATGTGTGAATTCATTGTCCATTCATTTTTCTTTATAATTGTATGTATGTATATAATTCTTCTGTGCATGTGTATGTCTCAAAAATCTTCCTAAAAGACTGGAGCGATTTAAATTGAATTTTGTATATGTGTTCGTGTGGGACACTAGTTTAAGATTCACAATTGGACCCGGTAGGTGACACTATTGTCGTTCACAGTTCGGGCAAGACAACTTCTGTCAGGTCTGCTAGTATACTTATAGATTCTATAGTACTAAATAAACTATAGAGTCTATTCTAATACAATAAAAGTGAAGAGTTTATTTTGGTTATTTGGTATATTTGGTTTGAATTTTTATTTTGTTTATTGACGATAATTTCTTGAAATCCAAACAGGAGCGTCGGATTTTTTTTTATAGAGAATGGTTGACAAGCGAGCAGACGTTACATCCGATGTTAATTGATCCATTCACCCATAGATACACACAACATATTCTTATCTTCATCCGCAAACACATATAGCGATTGCCATCGTAGTGGAAAGTCGAATAACACACCCAATTATTGCAAAAAATCCTATTTAACTTTGAAAAACGTAATTAGGCATACTTTCTCTTCGCAATGACTAGCACAAACCTCATTAAACGTGTATAACATCGCCACTAACTTCTTAATAATATCGTCTAATGTCAGTCATTCAGAATTTTAGAATAATTTACTAGAATTAAGACTCGGGTATCCATAAAGTGATAATAATTTTAGCGTCTGCAGCTCGGTTGACGATCTTAGAATCAATTATGTGCGCACCGTGACTGCAGAACACTTAATGGTTTCTTCAGAGTGCGGCAAATCTCAGGTACCAACAATACGACGTTACGGCTAAGGATAAATTATTTCTAATGTGCAGTTAAACCGTCTATAGCACAGCTTAATGTTAGCTACCGTTAAAATATTAACGAAAGCAACGGATTACGGGTGTTGTTTATACTTGTAATTGGATGTATTTCTGTTTGGCGTTTAAAGGCGTTAGGCATCAAATGTTTTATATGTTTTCTATTTTACATTTACAATTTAAAAAAAAGTGCTACGTATATTTTTGGTACATATGCAAGCTTCTACATTTGGCCTGCTTAATTTATGTTGTCATTTATGCTATTATCTATTAAAAATTTAATTAAAATGACAGTCACGTTTTATCAGATTATTTTGTATCGAAAATATCTTGAATATGTGAATACAACGATTGAACACATTTAAATGTCAAATTAATAGTCTGCCTGTTCTTCGGCCTCTATGCGTCATGGCATCAACAAAATAGATATATCTAAACAACAACGGTTATTAAAGTTTTAATTTTAATAACATTCGCAACATACGTATTACACGTTAACAATTGATTTTCTGTACACACATTTTCGATTACGTCAATTGCGTCCATTATTATATTATAACAGATGTTTACTTCCGTCAAATTCGAAGATCGCGGTCAACCCAGCAGTCTCGGTTTCGAAAGGCGTTTCGTAAGGCGAATTTCGCGGCGATTTTCAAGGTGGATTTTACGGAGCTTCGTGTCGAAAGGTCCTTGCTCTGAGGTAATCAGATAAAGCGGGTCGGTGGGACGGAGGCATAGGGTTCATCTCGCCGCGTGCCTGCGCCCGCGTGCCTTGCCTTAGTCTGCATCAAGACGCGCGCGCGACAGTACGTAGCCCGTGACACGTGCCGGCAAAAGTTGCGATCGAAAATCTGATTATACTACATGCCGGTCGTCGAACTCATATACGATATAGGGTTGTGACCTCAAGTGCCAATGAGTCTTATATAGACGTAAGTCAAAGTGAATGAAGACCTGTGGAGGGATTAACAGTAAAGCTCATTAGGACGTGCCTACGTGAAATTTAGCTCAGTCGTTAATGTTCTTTTAACGTTCTACGATGAATTTCTTCGTCATTATTGCGTGTTGTTTGAAAATGCGATAACGTATCTACTCCATCCGGTATCTTTTACCCGATCGATACATTTAAGCCGGTACTCTGCAACGTGCGTGGGCAACGTTAGATAACTTGAAACAATCGCGCGTTGTTTACCAAATACCTCTATGTTGCGATTTTTAAATTTCCCCTATGGTCAGAAACATGGGTTGACGTAATATTATTGCATGAGACCTATGGGTTATCACATTGTTATTTAATATTTTATCATTTGACAAAATTCTGCGTGGGTTTTGTTGCAAAAAAATAAACATAACATAACAATATTTTATTTTGAACTGAATTTTACAAATAATCGTTTAAAGGAGGCATATTAAATTAATAACAGTTACAAAATGTATTATGTTTTAAATTGCATTAATACGATATCTAACAAGCTACGAAGAAGAATTATGTTGAAATATTTAAATGGATCAGTTACTCGCCCAAACTTTGCGTTATGAGAACATTACATTTTAATATCTACCCACTTTTGATCGAACGGGGGTTCTTTGGATTTTGTTTGAAACTAGCATATCACAACGCGAGCTGTTTTGCAATTTACATATCAAAACATTACACGAACTCAGTAGAGTTAATACGATCACATGTCCTTGTAAAAAAAACCAGGTACCTATACGCCACGTGTTTCGCTCCTTTGCTTTAGTGCCCTTTGAATAGACGGGTGGGTTCCCTTTGTTGGCAGAGCACCATTGCCATGGCAACATTGAATAGCTACGAAAGCTTTGCGGGCTCACTGCGGACGCTCTCTCGTGCAGTACCGAAATAGAAAATACATATGAGTGATCACAATGACGGGGAATCTAACAGCTCGTGAGTTAAAAGTGAAACCAGCCCATTGTTGCATCCAGCTTGAAGCGCTGCTTTTATTTTTTCACGTAAAAAACTGGAACGAGATAAATGCTCATTTCTAATTGTAATTAGCCGGTTTTGGTTGTTCTTAGGCGTAAAATTATGTATTCAGTTCTAGCTGTTATGAGTGCAATAGCTACCATCCGCTGATGAATCTTTTTTTTAAATATTTTTTTAATTGTAATTTTTCATTACGCATGTGAAATAAATAATGTTTTTACTTAATAACTTGATCAAACTTAATGGTATATTTCTAATGTGGTCATTTATATTCATCAATTGGATATTAAATTGCCTGAGTGTGTGTTTCAACAGTGATAGTTACTATATGATCAGTATTATTGGTAATTTCATAAGCTTTTGTGAGCTTAAACACCTTTATGCGAATTCAAATGTCAATACTACAGAGGTCATTATACCAGATATTACACCTAAATAAAGATTAATAGATCACTAGTATATTACTAGTAGATAGCAAGCAAAATCATAAATTTAAATAGTGTTACATATTTCTTAGAGGAGATTTAGATTTTGATTTAGATTTAGATTAAAATATAGAGTAAATATTTTTAATTAATAAAATTAAGTTTTTTTCCACCGGTACTATTCAAGCTAGTTACTTTTCTTTTTAACCCTTAGTAGTATTACAATTATAAAATGATTAGTACTTTTTTTTAATATTAAAAAAAGATATTTACGTTTTTCTGTATCAAAGTTCCTTAGTTAGAACTATATAGAAAAAAATCCGTTTTCCTCATTTATTAGTGAAGATAAATTGTGAACAAGAACGCTGGAAGGTATTCACTAAACTTCATCGCCCGTTCGAATTAGCTACCGTATATTGGCTGTTGCAATCAGTTGAAATTAAAACGAACGGTAAATCGACGGGTACCGCCTTGCGAACCACTGCTTAACAGCCCACTATAAATCGTTCCAAGAATGTTTAATAACGTTTTTTGTCGTTTTGCTCTATGCTGCACCACACATCGAGGCGTGCTCTTATAAAACCCCGTTTATTTAACCCACTATATTCACAAGAAAACCTGTATTTTATTTTAACTTTGCACGCGATCCAAAGAGATGAGGTGTAATATTATTTATTTGCCGTTCTTTAGAATTGCATGTATATAATGTAAATTATATCGTAATAAATATTTTCTTTATTCCACTCCACCTCTAAATTCAATGATGTATTTAATATATTGGCTGATTTGTTATAAAATTACGGACTCTAGCTTTGCGCTATCTTGCTTTTCATACGTCTTAGGGTAAATTTTTACTGTATTTAATTAAATATAGAGTTAAAAAGTTTTACGTCATTTTAGATGAAACTTTTTTCATATATCAAACTTCTTTGTTTGTATCATTAGTATTAATTTGAAAACAGCTTGGTAGACGCAACATCTTACATACAGCTCCTGCTCTACTTCTTCTACTTATCAGGGCTTTCGACCGGCGGCGTACTACCATCATATGCATAGCCAGCGTAAAAAGTACGCCTGAATCATAAAGTATACACATAACCACAGGTAGAAATACCTGCTTCCCACTTCCTCCCGAGTCCATGATTTATTCCTACACCCGTCTAAAAATGTCATCTTTCTCTAAAGCTGGCTTCAAACCAGAAACTCTTGGAATATTGTGGTTAGCTAAGGGCGCTGCTATTACAGGTGAACCGTCTACTCGTTAGCCAACCTGCTATAAAAATAAAAATATCTCTTGTCTAACTCATCATTCTATAGACGGACTCTATATATGCTTCTAGACAGTTCTTCAAGACAATTTAGTCACAGACGTGACGGATCACAAACGCGCGACCGATTAATGTTGTGAATCCATTGTACTATTCAATTTCTGTTTTGTCATTCAGTGTTTATTTTCATGTTGTGGTCGCGAAATATGCGAGCAAAGATATCAAATACCATTTGCGTACACGAATGTTCTGTATCTCGGATTTCACGTGTGAAATAGTGGCTGTTTTAACCTCCTACCTTTGGGGTTAATGAAGCTTGATAGAAAAAGAATGAAATTCAATCTGCTATTGAATTGATATGGGTACAATCTAAGAAAAAGTTTTTTTTATTTACTGAAAAGGAAGGCTAACGAGCAAGATGTTCGTCTGATTGTTAACACCGCCCCCTATTGATTTTAAATCTAAGACAAAGAAGCAATAATAGGCATAAAAGTATTTATTCATAAAGCTTCAAGGTTTTTTTTTAAATGAATGTTGGCAAAAAATGAGATGGTTCACGTGGTGTTAAGTGATTACCGTTGCACATGGATGCTCAACATCCGAATAGTTGCTGGTGCTTTCTCTTCCTTGCACAGGATAGGTTCCTATTTCGATCGTCGCATAAAAGAGGGTTTGTTTAGAATAGGAAGGGAAAATCGTTGGAAAGATACGGGTAGGAATTGTGTGGTGACCTCACAAACCAGACATTTATTTTACGCTGGGTTTATATATAAGGCACTTGTCCCAGGTCCTATCCTGTCCTGATAAGTGATCATCTACATGCTAGATGTTATCGTTCTAAATGAAAACGTCTTCTCGGATCTAATCTCAGAAGACTGTCATTAAGTAAAAATGCAAAAAGTGGATATTGGTCTGAAAACTGGCCGAGTTATTATCGACGTCAATATACTGCAATAGTAAGTTTTTTGGCAATCACGTTAGAATTCAAAGACTTGTGATAGTTTAATGTTAAGGCAGTGGTATTCAACTTAATACTGGTTGCTTTAATTTGCCAACAAACAAATAGCGAAAAAGGCAATATTTAAAATGTTCTAAACAGCATTCAGGTATCATTCAATCTATAAATCATGTTGCTATAACGTTGTTTAAATGAGTTCTTTTATAGAAGGATAAGGCGACAAAAAATATAGGCTCGTAACATTGGAAAGAGGTCATTGGCATCTTTGGCAAATGGTTTTTGTTTTGTTTTTTTCCATAAATGTACCGAGAAGTGATTAAAATACCATCGATATCGGAAACATCGTTTGAAAATTGCCGATAAATTTATTGTGTACGTAATTGAATCGGTTTAATACCAATTAAAGATATTGATCATTTATGTTTTACTAAAAAAAATTTTTGCTTATTATTACTCATTTATTTAATCACAAATTATAATTTCGTCCGTGTGCAATAACAATTAAGGGATGCGATCACTTTATGGGAGATTTTTTTAAATAGGTAAAACATGTAAAAATTAAACTAACATCCTATTGAACAGCATTTCGATTTTTTGCGTATATTATACCGTTTCTAAATTCTTTTCCTAGTCATAAAACTGAAACAGGAAACCTTTCTAAAGCCTGCCCAACGATACACGTGGGCTACTTTTTAACCTGTTCGTCTTAACCGGACAAACAGATTTATTAGATGTTTGATGTATATAACCAGTTCATATTTGAGGTTATCGTCGCAAATTACACATCAATTATGTAACTACATATATAGAAAGGCCATTACAATATGTCTCAACTAAAATATAATAGTTTCAAATATCCAACAAACGAAAAATTAGACAAAATTTTACATTTATATGAATAAGTTACATAAGTTTTCTATTGTTTCCTTTTACTATTGATATGTTTGTGTCAACGTTATTGTGTCATCATTTCCGTATTTCCGTATAACTGGAAGTCATTAGGAAACGCCAATAATATTATGCAACAGTCTTTAAGATACGAACAGATGAGCTTATATGTTTTGCTTTAGTATTAGATGACCGTTCTACTTAAGCTTCTTCTAAAGCCCCACTTTGTACGAGCGTACTTAACAAAGTTAAATCATACGTGTTGATATGCGCATGTTTTATGTACAATTTGTAAATATAAATAAACTAGCCAGAAATCAAATACTTCCAATATAGAGTAGAATATATAATATAACGTTTGCATAGAAGAATAAACTACACAACTTTTCTACTCGGCTATTTGATTGTTGTTGTTATTGTTCAATTACTGTTATATGCTCCATAAAAGAAGATTGTTCGGCTTAAAGTTTAAGCTTAATTAACTTGGTATCAGTACGAATTACATTAGCTGATGCGTTAACTATATAGGATAAATTAACATTAGTTTATCAATTTAACCTTGTTAGGTAAATGTATTCCATTCCTTAAGAATCTGGTTCTAGAATCTAATTTCAATCATATATAAACAAAACCAGTGGAGCAACACATGGAGACAATAATAAACATACTTGCAGCTAACGGAGCGTAGTCTCAAGGATATAATGTGACGGATGAGTGTCAGTTGAAAATCAATTGTGAACAGGGTTAAGACTCAGTCATACTATCGGTGCCATATGTTCGTGAAAGACTTTAGTGAAGTGCAAAGAGTGATGACGATGGAAAGACCTAGTGTGGTGTCGGAAAGGGAGGCGCCGGCGAAGGGCCTAGTTGCCCAGGTGGTGACCATGCTGAACGGCCAAGCACAGAGGTGAGAATCGTCTATGTCCTATTGGTGTCGAGTGAAACTGGCCAATACACCGCAATAGCCGCCGCCGGTGAACTTGACCTGAAAACAAATAATGCCTTCTTGCAATCTACGTGCTATAAAATTTCATGTCTCTATTCTGACTTGTGTTCGACTTATATTTCGCTTGCGGTTACGAATGACTCGTTGAGATCTTAGATTGGTTGTATATATTTTTTATTTGATTATATGTATATTGTTAATGGTGTGTAATCTTTATATATGATCACATTATGTTTTGCAAAAATTAGATATAATATATGTCGCACCCTAGTTATACCTCTATTAGATCTCAAATCAAAATGCGCAATTAAAAGTCGTTTAATTATTTTATTATTATATGTTTTATTATCAAAACGGTGACAATAGCAAGATTTACTTATAGCTCATTTGTGATTTTCAATATACATAAATTCATGTTTTTTAATTAAAGTATCTGTATATAATGATATAAAATTTGGTAGTATAATTTCGTTATATTTAATATAAAATAGTATTTTCTACGTACGTACGTATTAATAAATGAAATGTCCAGTCTGAATGAATGGTCCAGTCATTTTAATCATTTGTTTACTACTGCAAATTTTGGTTTCCACATAGCTTGTTGGCGTAAAGATAAGAGAATGATGTAACTGCGCGCGTCGTTCTGAATGACTGAAGGGTAGGAAAGCGAGTGTAAAGTATTTAGAACGGACAAGATAAGCCACTACTAAGTGTGCCGACCCATTTCCACAGTTGCCTTAAGCCGAAGCCACTGTAGCGAACAATGTAGTCGCACTAGTGACGGTTCTCAAGTTACCGTATCGGCTTTCCGTCGAATACTCTTTTTGCGCAATTTATAACTCGATTACAATTTTACACGTTTTTTTGTACGGCTTTATAACTAGCTTGGAGGTCGTTGGAGCACTAAATTAGTGATGTAGGGATTCTTTGAACATTCGGTGACACGCACACACATATCTCCCGTAGAACATTTTTGTTTTAGAGTCTAGTCAGTAAGTCTAGTTTGTCTTTCGTCTTCTAATACTTCTTCAATATGTATTTATTTATGTATATATCTATCTATCTATCTATGTCTGTCTGTTTGTATGTATGTAGGTATGTATGTATGTATGTATGTATGTATGTATGTATGTATGTATGTATG
>DWHK01000361.1:0-14620 GCA_018247855.1 Graphium androcles | reverse complement strand
GCCAGTCGCTCTGTGTAAAAACTGATATTCAGGTAAAATTTGGTTGGATTAGAAGCTGACCCCAAGTAATTTGGGAACAAGGCTAGGAGGAAGAAGAAGAAGAAGAATGTAAAGGAGCCTTTAGTAAGGAGGATATACTAAGATTATCCTCCTTTATTATTACACGATAACCAATAAAACTATAGAGGCGGCATCAGTTTTCCTAAACAAGGTAAATGCCGCCGCTATAAAGAGAAGTATTTGCATAGTTCTCTTCATCCGTCCTGACAATGTGATATGTTTTTATGAAATAGAACAGAAACAAAAAACCAGTTCACCTGTTAACGAGGAGTTCTAAAGACGTCCAACACCTTTTTTACGAAAATCAAAGGATAGGTCTTAAAGGTTACCTCAATTATGAATTTTTAATTTATAACAAAAGGATACAAAATGAGTTGTATATATAATCATTTACAATTTTTTTGCTCACTGACTTGACCATTCAAACTCTCTGTTACTTAGGCGTTTTACGCAGACGGACGGTCCATCATATATATATTTGTTTAATTTTCATAGACAAAAGTAGGCAAGGGAGCAGATGGCTCGTCTTATTCTTAGAGTTATTCCTATTCTTAGAGTCGCCCAAAAATACACTCGAAATCCGGAAAGTGACAGGTGCGTCGCCAAGTTTATTTGGGTAGAAGAGGATAGGATATGTATTAAGGATAGGTAGATAGATATCCGGCAAGATTAAGATAGATAGATATCCGACAAAATCACCACCGAGGCGTACTTTATTTTGTGTGTTAAAGGCACATCGCATGTAGTGATCTACCACCTGAAACAAAATATATGAAAAAATGATAACTGAAATATCCCACTTTGTAAAATACCCTTTATATAATTCCCACTTGTATATTAAACATATGGTGATTTTGTATACAGGACAAGAAGTGTCTTCCTATTGGTACGCAGCAGTTCGTCAATACAATTTCTTCAAGGAACCGGACGTACTCCATGCTAACGTCAATGCAGGTAAGAAAAATAATATCGAATGGCCTTTCGCCTGGACCCTAATTGCAAATTTTTGTTTAATTTTGAAATTGAAAAGAATACAAGTAATTGTCAATGGTAAGTCTTTTGAAAAGAATTGTCTGTTTCGTGGAAAACCGTGAAGCTGTTTAATTGATGGAAGTATTCAACACAGTAAATAATATACGAAACAGCCTGGATTAAATTCAGACCACCCCGTATAGTTTGCGCCTTACCCTACGTTCGCACTGACCAAACATTCACATAAACACAACTTAAACTTTATCAATTTTGTCAATAAATTAAATTGATTTCACATTGTTATTTATTTTTCATTTATTTGCAAATTATCAACCGTTTTTTTTAGAAAATACTTCATATACATGGAAAAATACAAAAATTTTAACATGTTAATATGCGAATGTAGGGTTAGTTTAATACTCCATACGATCTGGTATAAAGCGCGCTTCTATTATGACAAGGAAGTTGGTGTCTATGGTATCATTATTTTAATATCGTTACCTGTATCCGTTTAAAATACAATTGATAATACTTTAAATAAATTTGTTTGTTATTACAACAAATATGGCAATATTTCTTCTATTGATGAATTTATAAAATACTATGTACATTTTTCTGCTTTACCCATGTTTAATCCAAATGAAATTATACCTCGTTCCTTTGACTAGTATAAAATAAATCCTACTATTTTGTTCTACAGGACACTTCACCCAGATGGTTTGGGTGGCCACGCGTTTCTTCGGCGTGGGCAAGGCGCGCTCCAGAGCGGGCAAGGTGATTGTGGTGGCCAACTATTCACCGCCAGGCAACCTGTCGGGCCAGTTCGAGACCAACGTCCTTCCCCCACTACCCGACAACCTTCCTGAATTAGCTCCCCCGCCGGTTCACTGACGACAGCTTTCTATACGTGGCAGAAGGTTGAGGATCGACGCCACGTATACTAAGTAATTTAAAAAAATGGCGGCAGTATAAAGATCTTATGAGAAAAAGAGAGAATTTTTTTGAAAGAAAAATAGATGTACTTATAATAGTGATAATGTGCAGGCAGCTAATAATATATTTCGTTTACTAGCAGGACTTATTGTTATAACTTGACACATGTCAAATTTATAACTAACACAAAGGATATAGATAAAATATTAAAATAGACATGGAGTATGTTTAAAATATTAAAAGTGACGTCTATAAAATCTGACTTAACATAATAAAGTCATCAGAAATATGTTATAACAGCGAAAACCAAGTTAACACAAGAAGCTTTTATATAAGAAGCAGAAATGATACAAAAAATCTTAGAATAATAGAACATCGTTGACTAATATAAGTCCACTAGCTTTGTGCATAGTTAAATACGTAGAAATGTTGGTTGTTTTGGCTGAGCTTAAATTTTTACAATTTATTCTAATACTTGTTGAAGCAATATTGTTGTACGCACAGTTATTACAATAACTTTTTAAAAGTATTAAATTTTATTCATGTGCAGTACGCGTTTAGACGTCCATCTATTTCTATATTAACGGCCTGAAATAAATAATAAAATGTTAAAAAGTAAAGGTAATATATAGTAAAAAATTAAAAAAAAAAACATTTATATAAAAAAAAATATGTATCAAAACTTAATAATATCGAATACAAATCCTTATAGTAATAGGCCTAAAATTTTAGTTCTTCCGTTGCCAGTAAAATTGTCTTCCTTTAAGGTTGATTATAATGTAATGTTGTTATACTTATCCCAGTGCTTTAGTATTTTAGTATAGTAATTAAACCTTTATAGCAAAATTTATTTTATACGATGTTGTTTATATAATTAAATTGTAAACCTTTGTCTATTCCACGGAAAGCCGTTCCCAGTTAACGTTTTGTGTAACGGTGATGAAAATGTGATTATATTAATAGTATTGCCATATTTCTAATAATCACATTTGCAATGGATTGGTCGTTAACTAGTATTAATTCCGTAGTATTGTTATTATATATTTAATCTTAACATGGCTTTTCTACGTAAGTATTAGGTTAGGTTAGTAGGAATTTTATAAAGAAGATTACAATGTTTGCCTACTGATCAAATTTCAAGCTATTACAATTTTCATCATCTGTTTCCGACTGCGTGACGTAAACAAACACAATGTGTTTATCAGCCTCTTGTATGATTGTTTGATTAGTGGCACTCTAGTCCAAACGCTTTAGCTGGTTTTGTATCTGATTTACGTCATGAGATTTGTCTTCATCCTATTAACCATGGAGCCTTTAGTAAGGAGGATAATCTTAGTATGCAGGAAAACCAAAAAATTGGCTTCCGGTTCTTTAAAATATAGTTCCGTTGAGAACACACTACAAAACCCACCATGACGGCGCTGCAAGTAATATAGGGGAATGAAATGAAATGAAGTTGCAGCTATATAGTTGATGGAGTGAAGCGCGACGAGTAAAGACCGAATTAACTGGTCTCCAATAATGACGTCGCTTCCTGCGTGTCGTACCCGTGGTTAAAGTGGCGCCATCTGATTTGAAAGTTTTTTAAACCAATCTTGTTATATGAAAATTATTCTCCTAGTATTCTATACTCCATGGTCTTAACCTTACGCGTGTTACCAAAGGTATAACAACATAGAATTTTTCAATATGGTGGCAAATAGACGCCGTATTGTGAAAAAAAATACGATAAAACGTTGGCCTGCAAACATTCTTATTTACATTATTAATATAAGTATCGATAATGTAACGAATTTGCATTTAATCAAAAAAATATGTAGGTTAGATATTTGGTTATTTTATTTACTTGCAATATTTATTATATTCTTTGTAATCTTGAGCAGTCTGTATGACCAGATTCTTAAAATATCTCTAAAAATAATTCTCTGTTTCTTCAGAGAATGCCACAACACACCAATTATCAAACAGTAAAAAACATACTTCTTAATGTTGAATAATTTAAGATTAAAAACTCATACCCATAAATATAGATTGGCAATGGTTGTGAATTAAGACATTAGAGTAAACATCAGATAGTTTTTCGTATTGTTAAGAAGCTTTTTTATGAAAATGGACATTGCTTCCCTAATTTAAATATATAAAAGTTAAATATAAATTTACATCGAAGTAAAAGTAATATTTCCATAGCGTAAGTATATAAGGTTTTATATTATTAACTATCTATTACAACATACCTTAAGCGATTTTTAAATTTTAATGGACGAAAGTTATAAGTTATCGCATATGATTTGAATTATGAATATATTTAATATAAGTTTTTTTTATTATTTGGACGGTTTTCTAATAGTTTTATCTATATATCTTCATCTAAAATACCGCTGTGGTACTTTTAACATTTTGTTATCATTTTACGGAAAACATGAATTTGTATAGTTTAAATAAGTAACATTATAAAATTAATTATTTCAATACTTCGTATTTTTTTACAAAATAATGAATTAATGCAAAGAAAATTTGAACTTTACATAAAATATAACATTTCTTTATAAATTGGTGTTATCAATAAAGCTGCTAAAGGTAAAATGATAATAATAATAACAAAAAGTAGATATATCTATTCATTCGTAATGTAAACGCCACATGCCTTCAAGCCTAAAATGCGAGATAAATTATTAATATATTATAGATAATAAACGGAATAAGCTTTCCATTACTGTCCCAATATATACTAGTAGTACAGCAACAGTAAAGCCTTATTATATGAAAATAGTGTTGCTTAACAGTTTTACATTTTCATACCCTCTTAGCCCTTTTTTAACAGCCATGGAGCCTTTAGTAAGGAGGATAATCTTAGTAAGTAGGATAATCAAAAAACTTCCGGTTCTTTGAAATGAGTATTTACAAAACCCACCACGATGGCGCTGCGAGTAATTCAGGGAAATTAAATGAAGTTGCAGTTATAGAGCAGTTGTAGACTTGCCATTTTGGAGACCGAATTAACCGGTCTCCAATAATGAGGTCGGTTCCTGTGTGGCGCCATCGTATTTCAAAGATTATTAAGCCAATTTTGATCTATGAATATTATTCTCCTGATATTATACACTCCATGTTTACAGCTACGACTATAGAATAAGAACAATAGGGTTCTGGCATATTTTATGTGTACCAATACGGTATATAGTTTAGTTATCTACCTCTAGTATATACTACTTCTAGAATAATTCTTTAGGACAGCGCTTTATGAACCAGGACTCGTCAGTTTGAAATAATCAACAACCTTGTTCTGTGGTAAAGTGAATGGGTGTATTAAGGGCAGTGCGATATTGTTTATCAGCGCCCTTCGGTCGATGCTCACTGCTGTTAATGGCCTAGTCAGATTATTATTCATGGAGCATGATAAGCAAAACGGTGGCTTCCGGGTGGTTGAAATGTTGTTACATTATATAGTTACAAAACCCACCACGATGGCGACGACGTAATCTAGGGAAATGAAATGAAGTTGTAGTTATAGAGTTGTCATTTTTGGAGACCGGATTAACCGGTTTCCAATAATGATGTAGCTTGCTATGCGTCGTACCTGTGGTAAAGTGGCGCCACCTAACTTTAAAGATTTTTAAGCTATTCTTGTTATAGGAAAATTATTCTCCTGGTATTCTATACTCCATGTTATTATTTCTATTATAAAGTAATATTTAACTTAGCTGTAAAACGTCTGTAGAGCTATATGTTGATCATGAGAAAATCGACAAGGGCCAGTACAGTCAGATCTTTTTTTTTAAATCTGATTTGTCTACACTGGCCTACTCCTTTCAAATGTCACCATCACAATTTTAGTAAGTATTTGCTATATAACAATTTTCACATTTGCCTTTAGGCGCCCTTTTGCCTTCTAGTGCATAGAACAACCACTCATGTCGCTGTTTGCCACGGCCAGCGTTCCTTATGAGCCTCTGTAAATATTCGCTCAAGACTGTCTGAAAATATTAGAAAGATTCAGCGATTATAGAACAGTGTTACTTGAAAGTAGTATATTTAGAAAAAAAATATACTTTAATAAAAATTGGCTATAAACTAGCGCCACGGCGAATATCAAGATACCAAAATGACGTCCACTTTCTGAACTACGTTTAAAATATTTTGCTAGCACGCGCAAATATTTAAAATCTCAATATGCTTTATGCCTCACAATGATAAAGAAACAAAATTAATATCGGCTATTCCAGCGTTAATTTATTAAAGATTTTTTGTAATAAAAAATAACTATATTAATGACCTAATAATCACACAAGTTTTATTGATAATATTAAAAAAAAAAATTAACTATGAGCTTAAATAAATGCTAGCTATGCTTTATTTATTATCAGTGCCTAGTGCAGTATACCCACCTCCCGTGTTTTAGAACAAACGTTTTAACCCTTATATTGTTGTGGTTTGGTTATTTAGTGCGAATTTTATCCAAGGATTGATTTTTGAAAACTGCAGACTGCTAAAAATTATACTGTATTTTACACCCGTGCCAAAATTTTTGTACTTAATTTATGAACAAAATAACGTCGATATATAGGGATTTTCAATAAGGGCGGATATTTACGAAAATATTTTTTTTATTTTAAATTAAACACTTAACGGATTTTATCGCGTTTATTTTTTAATTTTATCACCCGACGTTTCGAATTCTTTACAGCATTCATGGTCACTAAATATAAAAACCGTTAAGTTGTTAATTTAAAATGTCAAATATTCGCGTAATTCTCAAAAATAATGTAATTTTTTTTATATTTGTTGACTAGTTGGCGCAGTTGTCAAACCAATGGCTTCAGCGTCACAGGTCGTAGGTTAGATTCCCACCTGGAACAATTATTTGTATGGCCTATACATAATTGTTTCGGATCTGGGTGTTAGTATATGTGGAGTTTATGTTTGTAAATCACCCGTGCAACATAGCGCTTATAGTTAGGCAACGTTTTTTTTCTAAGAACAAATAAATGTATACCATTGTGTATAGAATATGATAAAATCATACAAATGTACGCAGCAGCTTCTTACAGTGGTACAGATCTGAATTGCCCAATTTTCAATGACTGCCGTAAAGATCAGGCTGAATATATACGTCGGCCTGGGTTATGTTTACTTTAATGATAATAATGTAAGCATTCGCCGATGTCATAGTTCTGCGACTTTAAGAAACCTCAAAGGAGTTGTAAATAAAAAAGAATTTCGTAAATAACTCACACAGCCTGTTTTAAACCCATTTAACATCTAGCCATCTTCCTTATTGAAAAAACCTATATTTATATCTCTTCTAACCTTTGTTGATAAAATTTCAGATTTCTTATTTGGTCTTAATAAGCTGGAAATGTAATGATTTGCTTCACTTATTAAATAATGCAAATATCCAAACACTAAATGTAATGGATTTGCATAACCCTATGTTCGCACTGTCAATACCTTTGCATAAAAACATGTTAAAATTTTTGTATTTTTTCATATTTATGAAGTATTTTCTAAAAAAAATGCAAAAAAATACACAAATCATGATGCGTAATAATGCGAAATCAGTTTGATTTATTGACAAAATAGAGAGAGTTTAATTTCTGTTTATGTAAATGTCTCATCAGTGCGAACGTAGGGTAAGGCCTGCAATTACACAGCAGGATAAATAATTTACAATCAAATTACATGTCTCAGTTGGGCTTCCTAAATTGATGGTTAACTTAAATTTTACTGATAGTGCCAGTTAAGTTATTAAAACACATCTAAGTAACCATCGACATTTTAAATTGCGGCTACATACCTTTGATACTAAAAGTGTACCATCTCACTATTTAAGGAAACCATTAATTAAGACCAACTTTTTTCATTAATCATTTCAGTATTCAGCTATTAGCTTATTAATTTTTTTCCATAAGAAATGATTACTTTCTTGATAGATTTGTTAAAGTTGACTTGATAACTCAATAGACAAGATTATGCTTGGCTTTGTCTATATATTAAAAATTTTTATATGATTTGTCTAAGATTTTTTAAAGTGTATTCATTAAACCGTCAGGAGACATCTCATTATATTTATGGTATAAATAAATACAAAAATATAATAAATATGTACAGGCTGACCTATCTGTGGTTATCAACCTGCAGAACTTAAATAACATAACACTTTTGTTAAGTTGAAAATGTTTTTTTTCTTTGCAATGTTACCTGCAATTAGGTGGATTTTCCTAACAGATGCTGTTATTGGCTATGTGGGATATTGGGATTACTGAAAGATAAAAAGTTGCTGTACTTTATCTGAGTAGTATAGGCAGTCATTGATTAATGAAACACTTGTTTATTGCATTTTTAATTACTTATTTTATGTTATTAAATGATAAGGATTAAACTTTAATAACCATTATTTACTTTAAATAGTAAGATATTTGATACTGGTAGAATAATGTGAATAATTTTTATAGATATATCCAACACCAATCTTAGATTTTAAGTTTAAAAATTGGATAAGAAACATTTATCGAAGCTCTAAAATATTTATCATTTTGGGATATTTTATTTCCAATTGGCAATTGTTAATGAAAATAAAAAGGAATATGCACTAAATGTGAATTAATTAATTGATGGCTGTGAATTGTTAATTGTTATAATAGAGCAGATGTAGCTTGCTTGTATTTTAGTTAAATAAAGAATTTTAAAGAATTATTTCACTGGTCTTTATTCGTGTTATACTTTTTGTTATGGAAAGGATGACAAACGAACAGACAATTCAACTGATGTTAAGTGATCCCGTCGCCCATGGACATGCACAACATCTGGAGAGTTGCATGTGTGTCAGTCTAGGGAATGGAATATCAGGAATTTCAATTATCACAATTTTGTGGGATAGTTCATTTATCAAAATCCAAGGAGAGTTACTTTAATTAGACAGTTTAATATTTCAAATAATAAGCAATAAATGAACCAAAATATTATATTTAAAATTAGTTTTACTTAATTATTACATACACAATTTTTAAAATTAAACACTCTCACTCCGTCCACCTGTGCTTACAACTTGTGCATACATAATACAATCTCATTTCCTCTTCAGCACGTCGTGTCTGACCTTGAAAGAAGACGGCTTCTCTGTGATTGCATTTTGGACACATATGATCTTTAGTACGTGGTAGAGTAGGGTCACTAACTACGTCGGGATTAATATGAGTTAATTCATCTACTTCGTGCATAATTTTATTCACATAAACACAATTCGAATCTGCCAACTGTTTATAGTCGCAGTTTCTACAAGCATAAAGAAGAACTTTATTGTTTTTATCTTCTCGCGGGTAAAGCATATTGTTACATTCTTGACAAAACTGAATGCCGACATAACCCGGACCCCCATCTTTTCTTCCCAAACTCACTGCCATTGTAGATTGACCAAGATAATAAAAAATATTTAGTAAAATTCCCGCCACAAGACTTTCTTATTTTTAATTATAGAAAAATCTAGGAAGCGTAAGTTTTCAGAAAATCATATCAATTCAATGTCAACAATGTCAAACATTTGACAGATAAATTTTATAATTATTATAATGGTGTACACAACCATTTTCTGCCAGCCATTATCAATATTACTGAAATTATAGATTAAGATTTAATAATTTTTTGTACTTTTTTATATTTACACGTTAAATATATATTTTTAAAACGATCTAGTTAAATCATTTACGAGTCTTATTTAAAAAAAATATTTATATTCCTATTTAAAAATATTATCTTTTATTAAAAGTTTTAACTATGTTGGTAAAAGATAATACATAGAGAGTAATACATAAAACATTTGTTTACGTATTGTCGTGTATCTATGAAGAATAATCAAAATAAGTCCTACCCAGCGCTACCAAAAAGTACACTTCATGCCAATTTTGATACAAATTAATTAATAGATTTGGTCCCAGTGACTCACCTATTACGCTAAAATGCTCGTCAATTGTAAACTATCAGCAGAAATTGTCTCACAATATCTTATAATAATATCTCTCCGAATTAAACTTTTTTGTTCTATTTTTATGGCCGAGTTTTTTGAATAAGTTACTTATGATTATTTAGTTTCTCTGTATCTTTAATTGAAGAAAACTATAGGTAGTTTTCTAATTACAGCGCATCATGCGGCATAACATAATGTTCAACAATGAACGTTCCAAATGAAGCAACGCCTCGCACGATCAGGCACTGTTAATAATTATGCTCTTGAATTCTATGCGCACGTGGTACCAACAAATTAATAAAATAATCCATTTTTTTTTCTTATGTTGACATTATTCATGGATACGTTTACTGTTTTTTGTATGATCCGTTATCACTAATTGTAGCTATACATTTTATGTGTAAAAACTAAGTCGAATCAATTATGTGAAATATGGTATCGTTGAATGAGTATTTGAAATACACCTTGATGAAGTTTATTTGTAATATCAAAATATGAGGATGTAGTTAGAAAATAATTATTATTTTTAATTTTAGTCTAAGTTCACTTTTTTAGCAGATAGCTAATGTTATAAAGAGTAATTTAAACTACTTTTAGTTTTTTCTAAAAAGGAATAGTGTTCCGTGAAAGAAGTAAAGCCCGTGAAATTTTTAACAAAAAAGTTTGAAACACCATTCCATTTGTGACGACGATAAGAATAATACGGAATTATGTAAAATCGAAAACAATATATCATGTAAGTGAAACTGTAACCAACAGCTAGTAACAAAATAAAAAATTGGTCTTATTATTTTATCAATTCGAATATTTTTAATTTTCCAAATTTATTTGGCAATGGTTTTTGATAATAAAACTAAATCTATATATATAAGAAAATCATAACTTGCTGTCTGTACTGTATGTACAGATATTAAAAAAAATATAAGCCGTCTTTCTAACAACAGTATGGGTCAAAGCAATTTTTTTTGGAAGTTTTGTTTGTCTCTCTATGTGGGATGCGGTTTTCACAGTTGTTTTGGTGTAGATCTAACTTAAAATATGGTATATTTTTCATGTCGCTCGGGAGCCGAGAAAAATAAAAAAACTTGGTCTTAAATATCAGTATCGTACGAATATCTATTTTACCGACTTTAAAATAAAACTCTTAAAATTTGGAGTAAAACCGCAGGCAAGTACTAGTTATAAAAAATGAATTAAACCACCGTAAGTCCCACTTATAATACAAACTCAGAAAAAAGTTTAACTAGCTTGTAATATATACGTTATCGACATTATCATCAGTTTTTTAGTTAACATTTATGTATTATACAGAAACATTAGTCACTAACATACTAAGGGGGTTAAAAAATTAATTAGGTAAGTATGCTATTTTAATCACGATTATCATGAGTGCTATTTTCAATCGGGTCAAGCATAGAACATAATACTGATTTCGAAATAAAAACGATATCGCTACCGAAACTCAAATTTGTCAAAACTCAATCCTCATATTAATTACATTATACTATAATTCCGAATTACTTACGGTTAGTAATTATGAAATAGAATATTTTGAAGCTTAAATTTTTTTTTAACTGTATATTCAAAATACCCGCATTTTGCAAGTTTAAAATACCTTAAACAACTAAAAAAATAATTAGAATCTTAATACACACATAAATATTATGTACAATACACCATTATATATAAGAAAAAGCGAAAAAATTAGTTTCTCCATATTTTTAATACGGAAAACTTTAAAATTAATCATCAACAAATTTTTTTAAGTGGCAATAAAATTTTATTTTTATATGTTGGCAGCAATGTGAAAATGAAAGCGGTGGTTGGTTAGGCGCCCGATTATTTCTTTTCCCATCCGTAGCCGATTGCTGTCGTGCTATCCAAATGGGTAAGGAGTAGTTTTGTGCTGATATTATGGTAGTATAATTATAATTTTAGTTTTTTTATTGTGTTAATAAGTGTTTTATTGAAATATTTGTGTGAAAGTGTATAATACTGGGAATTATTATTTAGTTAAATCTAAATATGTTACTAAAATCTCTTGTGTGCTTAGGTGTCGGCCATGGCGCAGACATGTTTTTCTCGTGGTGTTTTGATAAATCTATTTCCATCATATAGAGTTTAAACACATTACGAGGTACAAATGATGATTCCCAGTCGTGACAGCTTATACGAAATTATAGTGTATCGATTTCAATTTCTCTCTTGGACATAAGTGAGATAACCGGCGACTTCAAATTTCAGGTAAACCCCGTGGTATTCGTACCGCGCGGAAGCACGTGAACCATCGTCGCGAGCAACGATGGGCGGATAAAGACTACAAAAAGGCTCACATGGGCACGAGATGGAAGGCCAATCCCTTCGGTGGTGCATCTCACGCTAAGGGCATCGTCCTCGAAAAAGTGTAAGTTCATTGCTTCGACGGAGTTTGTATGCGACAGTGTTAATTGAAGTGTGTTGTATTAGCGTCGTGAATGCTAATGAGGAGCGGCAAGTATAGTGTACACATGCGTGTGTGAAGTGCAAGAAAGTGTGCCGATAACGGATTGGAAACTTCGTCGCACTAAGAGGACGCGTCCATACGCGGTATTATGCCTGTGAATGTGTTCCTTGTACAATCACAGGATAATACTGCGAGTGGCCGCGTTTCTTTACGCCAGTGAAGATCCAAAATTTATCAGCAGTACACGCTGGGGTCAACAAACTACACGAGGACAATCATTAAAACTACACGTGAAACCGTTACTTTACTTTTAACTTGTGTTTACTATGAAACCATTCACCTAAATGGTTGTATTTAAAATTTTCTGTGTATGTAAGTTGGTCACTAATGATTGAAGTCGCTAATTTATGGAAATATCATTTTAGTCAATGTGCTGTGAATAGTATTACATATTATCCTTATAAAATAACTTAAATTTTGGTATTAATTTTTACAGTTAAGGAGTGTACTTGAAATTATAATACTTTAAAATCATAATTTATAGTAGTATATCAACATTGTATGAAATCATAAAGTATTATTTACATGGGTTGTATTTTTGGAGGAATTTCAAATTTTGTTACAATTTCAATGTTCTATGCATGTGGTATTTTCATTTCAAAGATAGTTATGTTAATTTTTTCTCTGAAATATGTTGTGTTGATTGTGGTTTTATGTTATTTGTTTTACCAATTCAGATATATGTCGAAAAATGCTTTATTCTGGAATCTACAAATTTTATCTAGTCTTTCTTGATTATACCTATAACAAACAATGCTAAAAACACAACTTAATCGTTTCTGCTAAAATTTATTTCTAATTAAAAGATATGTTGTCATTTCAAAATATAATTTACTACTTTTTTATATAAATATGCACTAGTAAACATATTTATTTTATCTCCTACAGCGGTGTAGAGGCCAAACAGCCCAACTCTGCCATCCGCAAGTGTGTAAGAGTGCAACTGATCAAGAACGGCAAGAAAGTTACGGCTTTCGTGCCCCGTGACGGTTGTCTCAACCACATCGAGGAGAACGACGAAGTCCTGGTAGCAGGTTTCGGTCGTAAGGGTCACGCCGTCGGTGACATTCCCGGAGTCAGGTTTAAGGTATGTTTTTCAATATTTATTGACAAAAATTGAAATTGGGTTGTTCTGTAGTCTTCATATTTGGATAAAACCAGTAAATGCTTCAATATTTCTGTATTTAAATTTAATAAATATACATTGATGTACTAATGGTGATCAGCAAATTAAAATCCAGAGTATTTGCTACTCTGACTGCCATAACTCAAGTATTCATTCCCAGTGTTGATATAGACTTTCTGAATGTGTTGCTTTCTGATTTCAGGTGGTGAAGGTCGCCAACGTCTCACTCCTCGCCCTGTACAAAGAGAAAAAAGAGAGGCCAAGATCATAGGGCGTGCTGCATTGTGATATGGTAAAATTATTATAATTATTACTCTTGAAACATTTTTTATATTAGAAAAGTAAAAATTTTGTGTTTTAAACTATTAATTTTTACAACAGAGCTTAAAGCCTTATCTGTTGATTTGGGTAGTTCAGCATATTTAATTACTTTTTATTAAAAATTAACAATGAAACTGCAGTAATTTTTATTCCTTAAAATAGAACAAATGATGCAATAAACAATTATTTGCTACTGCTGAATGCCATGACGTTAAATGTTTACTGATTTCAAATATTATGTTACAAAGATAAATGTGTCACATTAAGTAGTGTAAATGAATAATTTGTTTGTTTCAGTGCTGCTGTGAAGCGGTGTTGTTCATAAGAGTCATTAAAAAAAATGTAAAATCAAGTACATAATAAAATATGTATGCCAAAACTGTTTTTCTTCTGCCAAATCCCATATTTAAATATGTATAAGATCTCAAAAAAACTGACCAAATTATATGAATCATGTTCATAGCAAGCAATTTATGAACATCAGTATATATGTACATATTTATAAACCCATAATTCAAACATGAACATAAAAAATTGACTAGAAAAATAGTGATTACTTTTATTCTACACTTTGCAAGAGGTATTTTGGCAAGTATCCTGATTGCCACTAAATTTATACTAACCATTATGTTGTTACTTTACGTTAAAAAAGCATATTTACAAATTTTAAGATTTTTAAGCTAAAATGATTTTTTTCATCCTTTCATATAAATCGAGAATTTTCAAAATCGGATCATAAATAACG
>DWHK01000360.1:0-14629 GCA_018247855.1 Graphium androcles | reverse complement strand
GTAGATACGTTTATACACGACTCCTATACCAATCTTCATTTGATTCCGTCGAATAATTTTCACACTAGAGTAATCTATGTAAAGCGACTAGAGAAATTATTTTTTTTTTTAAAACTGTAAATTCTTTACTACTTCGCCATGTAAAAACAATTTTTGAACCAATCTAAAAAGGCCACATGTGTAATATATGATGATCATATAATATTATAATACTGTTCGAAACTGGCCAAAATATGCCGTTTTACTGATATTTGAATTCTGCTCATGATTTATAGTTATACAGTAGAGCCGTTCTTGTTTGTCACTTTTTGACGGACTTTTTTCGGAAACGGAGTCAATAACTCCAGACTCATAGAAAAGAGACATATACATACTGTTTCTTCTAGGGTGATAAATTTTGCAAGGCTAATTCTATTCTCTATCTATGAAAGAAACGATTGAATTCTACATTACGAAAATATCCCTTCACTCTTTTTCAGTCGACGTACCGCCTTTAATCAGGCCCTTTCTCTCCAAGTTTATGATAGAATCGGCTATAATTTTAGCCGTTTTGCGAAGGTAACCTCCGCTGGTCAGCATCACTATTGGAATGTTGTTCTCCTTGCACTGTTCAAAGACGAATTCATCGCGTTTTATTATGCCCTAGAATAAAAAACACATCTATGCATGCACATATAAAACAAAGTTACACTATTTATAACTCAAGAACGGCTGCACCGATCTGGATAAAAATTGCTACATGGATAGAATATGACCTGGATTAACATATAGGATATTCTTAATCCCGAAATTCCCATCGGAGTGAAGCCTCGGGGCGTAGCTAGTATTGTTTATTATAATCTTGCTTTAGAAAAAATACTTCATATTAGCTATTCCCTGCAGTTATACCCGCATGATGTTATTCTTAGATTTAGTTAACTATTTTATGGGTTTTAATTTTTTTACACGGATCTCTAATACTTTTTGTACAGTATTAGTAGCCTAAGCTGCAACAACTGCAGCAACTGCTGAGTTTCTCGCCTGCTCTTCTCAGCAGAATCTGCCTTCCGAGCTGGCGGTAGCTTCCTCACGAACTTTGATATTAAATGTAAAAATTTGACGTTTCATAAGAACGCGCAAGCTTCTATGTGAACAAAGATATTTTGAATTTGAACAAGTTACTCCCTATACCATCAGGTACGTGAAAGTGCAATTCCCGTCAAAATCGGTTCAGCTGTTTTGGAGATTAGTGGAGCCCGTTGTCGGCGAAGTCAAATTTTCATCACGAGTGCCACAAATTCTGCTGGACTTGAAGACGTTTCCGCTGGCGGCTGAATGTTGGCATGCCACGCCGGCGCAAGATTTATGAGTTTTTAATTTAAGACAGAGAAAGCGGAACGTAGGTATTTTACTATTCTACCCAGTAGGACTCCCTCGCACCACCGCAAGCCCACCCACAAGGCAGCAGGGGCTCCCAGGGATTTTTCCCTCGGGGGAAAAAAGTACCACACCTGCGTCGTATCAGTCTTCAACGGACATATAAGTTATACATTCTAAGCTTAATTCGGGTTGGCGAACGGGATGCCCGCATATCGTTCAGCAAGCGGTGGTAAAGCATAACATCCTTCATACAGCTTTTGTTGCACTTCTACGGCCGCGCTAGCCCGGGGAGATACCACCGCCCTTTACAGAACCAGCATAAAATTGACGGCTAATCCTACTCTCTTGTTTTCCCACTCCTTTCCCCACCAAATCCTTAATATTATACTAGCCCATCCTACCCTTTAACCTATTATATTTTATCCAATCTCCAAGGCTAAAAAAAGAAAAATGCCCATACTACTATAGTCCGCCCGCGAAGCAGGTTCACTCATACGTGTGACACAGACAGACAACAACAGGTTAATGTACGAAATTCTACCTACTTAGCGGCCGAACTATAGTGGATGTGGCAGGTGTGATAGCAGCGACTCCTGTAGGGTACAATTGTGCACTACACCATTTGTATCCCCACCCGAACACACTCACATCTTACTTCTCAATTTTATCAAAATAGGTAAAAATTTATGTAAAGATTATATCGTTATATGTATATACAAAACAACCCTAGATACACAATCTCTAAAATAGTAACAATCGAAACCGTCTCTAATTTTACATGTCAAAGTCTTGTATGAGATATTTTTTTTGTTTTACAAATTCAATCTATATAAGATCGAATTATATAGATTGAAGATAGATATAAGATTTAAGAATTGAATTGCAAGACATAAAGTTGTTGACAATGATTGTGTATCGAAGGTTTTGTGCACATCAATGATTGCTTTAAGACAATATTACCAAAATTTCAAAATCTTTTTGCTAGTAAGTAGTGATATGTAAGTATAACTTATATATGTATTTATGCCCATTATTTAAAACCTTTTGTAAGTTAGCATTTTATTCGCATTTTGCACCTGCCACAAATAGTCTTCACGCCCAGGGTTAACAGAGAGAGAATGCCAAAGGCATTAAGTTCGCCCTGTGTTACCTTTTTTTTGTAAGGTGGAAAAATAAAGAATAAATAATAATAATGCTTAAAAGTAATAAAGAGCTATGATCTAAAACAGACTATACTATGAAATTAAATGATAAATACACTCACAGTCTCACTGATCTTCAAGTGACCAAGAGGATCAGAGTCAAGTATGTCCGTGCCGGCATTATACACCAAAATGTCTGGTTTAAAATCATTCAATGCAGCCCTTAAATGCCTGCAAAAAAAGATATCACTTATTCAAACGACTTTAAGGCCAATAAAGGGTCCTTATATGGCCAACACTCAGTAGTGTTATAATTTTTTATTACCAATACTTAATATCAACTCAATAATAATTGATATCACTCTCATGTGCATACAATCTGTGAAGATAATACTATTAGTAGAAAACTCTGATAACTTGAAACAAACACATTAAATTTTTAATTGTAAAATTAAAACAGACAAAGCCTAGTTTGTTTTGATGTTATTAAGCCAAGTAAAAACAATCTTTCATTCATACTTACATACCCTTCGTAAAAAGCTGGCATAAAATAAAGTATACATGGCTTTTGGGGTTGCTAACGTCTTTCCTACCCTCTTCTTTTCCTTCCTTTCTTAATATTTCCTGACACATCCGACAAACATCCTGTTCTATCCACTTTCTTAGGCACACATATGACATATGCGACTCTTCGGATGTTGTGTGTGTTCATGGGCGACGGGATCGCTTAACACCAGGTGAACCGCCTGCTAGTTTGTCATCTTTTTACTATAAAAGACCGGCCAACTGTGAGTCGGACTCGCACACAAAAGGTTCCGTACCATTACCTACAAAAATGGCAAAAAATATGTTTGTTGTTTGAGAGTCCCCTTAAATATTTATTCTATTCTGTTTTTTAGAATTTCAACTGTCTTACTATCATGGGTCATGAGATACAGCCTGGTGACAGACGGACAGACAGCAGAGTCTTAGTAATAGGGATCCAGTTTTACCCTTTGGGTATGGAATTCTAAAAAAATACTATGTCCAATGCTTACTTTTGTAGCTTGCTCAGGTACTCATCGTCCTCCACTAGATTATCAAGTTCCACTTTTCTACGGATGGCTTGTTTAGCTTGTTTATCTCTTGGATATATATTGCGATTGTACATATCCATAATATACACCTCTGGGACCCCCAAAAAGTCCCGTTGGTATCCATTGCCCTGTTTTCAAAAAAGGAACTTTATTGTTATCTTTACACACACAAGCATTATTTTCATAGAAAATTAAAAAATAATTTTAAATGCCTTAGAAGTGGACATTTATGATATACCTTTTTCAGTTATTTTAATTTAAAAAATAAACAATCTATATATTCAATCTATATGTAGTTTTCAATAGCAACCATAAAAATAAGTCTTCAACTTGGATTCATAAAAGTTACCTGATGTAGTAATGTTTTTTAGTTTTTACTTATATAAAAATTAAACTTAAAAAAAAGAGTTGTGTACATATATACACACATCAAATTCTCATTAATAAACTGAAAATTTTATTAACTCCTTAAACAGATATATTTGATAATTAATGTTATGCAGTAAAAATAATTTATTACTGAAGACTATATACCTGATGGGCATCTAAGTCGACAATCATAGCATTCTGTATCTTTTGATTTTCCACAAGGAAACGAACAAGTAACGTTATATCTGCATACGGGCAGAACCCTCCCCCTTTTTCTGAACTGCAGTGATGGAACCCACCACCAACATTTATTGCCCATCCTCGATCTAAAGCCAATTTTCCTGCAAGAACTGAGCCGCCAGTTTGCAATCTATATGGAAGGACAGTTAAAAAAATACAATAACTCGCCAAGTAAAAAAAAAATTAACATTTGGTGTAATGTATCTAAATATATCTATTAAAAAAAATATAATGTGGCTCCATCAAAGTATTTATGTTGTAAAGCTTTTTTAATTATGTTGTAGGATGTTACAAATCTTGACTATAAATATGACTTAAAAATTTTAAGTACTTAAAGAAGTATAGTATAAATCTTTATATATTATATAATTTTTCTGCGCATATATATGACTTTAACTCATCCTAAAGAACTAGGCCAATTATAATGACAAATGGTGTGTCATTAAACGGTTTAGATTCTTAATTAGACCTGGCAGGTGACACTGTTATCGGTTGCCAAAGCGCAAACAGGACAACCCCAGCCCGCCACTAATAGTAGTATAAAACTTAAAAAAAATTTAATTCTTTAATACTCAGACTCACCGCATAGGCTTTAGGTATGCATATTGCACTAGGATATTTGGCAAACAAGCAACAATTGGCACTTCCGCAATAATGGCTACTTTTGGGCTCCACTGCAATTCAAAAAATTATATTCACCATATATAACATTAAGGGTTAATGAAAAATATCTGAAGTTTTATAAGAATTAATTGTACTCATGTTAATATAGCTTTTATATACAAGAAATACATTGGTTGGTAATTGTTCAGATTAAAATCGGAAACGAATTTCTATGTGCAAAAAATTTTAATTGATAGAGAAACGTAATTAATAAGAGCCGTGTAAGGCGAAATTTTGCTTAAATTATAAGTTTTTGAGAAAAAAATGTTTTGTATTGACAGTCGCTATTATCAACGTCAAGATCGTGTCATAGTTTTCTTAATAATTAAGTATTGCTAAGTGTGCTCGGGCAAAAGACTCGCTCGTCACCCCTTCATTTCATTCATACACTCGATCTTCACTTCATTTGAATAGTCGCCGGTTCGCTTTTTCGCTCAAGACCTCCTTCGCTAGCTTCTGGTTTGGACTTTTAAATTGACCTCAAGTCATTTACCAAATTGATCACGATTTTCAAAATGGAGTTTGAAGAAATTGTGTTTATAAAAAACCAGTTTTATATTTTTTTAAGTAACTAGTTATATTCGTCAAATTTAGTATTACACGTGTTTTACCAATATTACTCTTAATCAATAAATAGAAAAAATATAAAAATATTACGATCTTGACGTCGATAATGGTGAATGCCCATACAACTTATTTTTTTTATTAATTTTTTTTCTCAAAAATATATCATTTGAGCATAATTTCGCTTTACACGGGTCTTATTAATTACGTTTCTCTATCGATTAATTTTTATTGCATATACAAAATTTGTTTCCGATTGTAATCTGAACAATTACCCATTGTTTTTCCACTAAGTACTTTCGAATCTAATAGTCTGGTCTTATTAAAAATAATTTATGTACTAACTCTATACCCTACCTTAAGTGATTTCAGGTACTTCTTTGTATGAACAACCAATAGATCTTGTTTTGTGGCTTCCAATGGTTGGACCAGACATTCCATTGTAATCAAGTTAGCATCTTTTAAGTGCTAAAAATGTAAAATTTTAATATTTTAAAATACATAATGATACAACACACCTTATATTACTTAACATTAACATTTTTTAATAAGTTAGTAACATAAGAGCGTTGGAAATCGAGGAATATGATAAAAAATATTGCATAAATGCCCAATATATTAAACATTAGCATACTTTTATTATGTTGCCCCATTTCTTCGCATCGAATATATGACATTTTTCAAGACCACAAACAGATACATTATATTTGTCATCATAGACGAGAGGCCACTGATCCTCCCTAATATCAAAATAAAGGCTAGAACAATAAAAGTGCCGGCTAAATTATTTTAAACCACAATTTTATTTCAAGATATATTTTTTAAAAGTATTTTTTATATACCTAGTCATTTCTTTTATATATTAATATTCAAAATATACCATTATTGAAGCACGGATAACAGATTTTTGTTTAATTGTAATTATTTGTACAACAATAGCGAATATTTTGGAAAGTGCGAACTTTTGGATTTTTGACGTTTGATTTGACATGTGCGTTGAGAAACGCACATATGACTAAAAACTAATAAATAGGTCTTTCTTAAACTTGTTTAATAAAAATATATATTTTTTTTTTACTTTAATTGGTATGTTATTATATATACGAATTTTTATTATTAATAAAAGATAGACCAATGATGACAATCCTATTATAGATTTCCAAAAAGTTGTTGCGTAGCAACCAAAAAGTGACGTTACTACGTGAGAAATGTAAACATACGGATAACGTGGTTGAGATACACCCTGCACTTCTAGGTTTTCAAATTATGTTTTTGTCATTCACGAAAAATCTATTTTCTCTGTCACATTTTATTTGCAATATGTATATATTAAACAACTATTTCACTAGTTAAAATTAAAAAATGGATAACAATAATTTTGAAGATAATCAAACGGAAATAGAATTTTACAGGGTAATTTCATTGTTATTTTTGTGAAATATATTTTTCTCAGATAGGGACAATAGAGAAATATTTCAACAAACTGAATATCACATTAGCAAATTACCTTTCCTCCATATTTATTTTTAATTCTCTCACAGCAATATGTAAATTCTACACAACTTAAAAATATTACGTTGTATTTAAGCAAAATCATGCGATAGTCGAGCAAGAGATCAAAACTCTTATCGAGGATTATCACAAACTTTCACAACAAGTTGATGCTCTATTGAAAGAGAAACTTCAAAACGCCAGGCACGACGACAACTGTGACAAGGAGCTTGATGATTTGAGAAAACAAGTGATTCTTCTTACTAAGGTAAAATACTGGGAATAAGTACTTTTTTAAATAAATATTAATGTCATATTATAAGAATCGCTGTCCCCACGCAACATTCAATTTCATGACAGTTTATATAGCGTGACCAAAAGTGACCACCAAGATATTCCTATATAACGTGCATGTGACCTCCGCAACCCAAAGGGATAAACTGTATTGGAAGGATGGATTATTTGTCAGGATAAAGGAACTTGGACTAAGGATGTTTTGTTAACGACTATCAAAGGTGATCTTGATATCCGGGACCGACTTATTGCGTGCCCACCCACATAGTCATTATCCTCCTGTTAAATTCGAACCCACGACCTGCGATTTGTAAAGCAAGGCCCTAAACCATTAAGAACCTAAATTAGTTATATCTGTTTATTTGTGTATAAATAAAGTGACAGATTATTTTCTTATTATTACTTTATATATAAAGTAAAAGTAAAAAGTAACAACCTTTTTTGAAACAGTCCCACTGCTGGGCAAAGGCCTCTAGACAGAGGATATAGGGCATAGTCCACCACGCGGCCGCAGTGCGGATTAGCAAACTTCACATATTAGATATACCGGTTTCCTCACGATGCTTTCCTTCACCGCCGAGCACGTGGTAAATCAGTCCATAAAATTGCAATTAAGAAAATGACAATTTTATTGGTGCCGGCACCGGGGCTTGAACTCAGGTTCGCTTCGAGTATACAGAATTAAAAACGAGCGCCTGGACACTGCGCTACCGCGGCTTACTCTCTATTGTATATATAAAATATGCGGTGTATACTTTATATTAAATAGCAATTAGGTTAACACGAATATTGAGTATATTGGAGCTCATATGTTTCCTCTTGACAAACACCACGAGACGATATTCAAGATCTGTTAGTATGTTTCATGATGTTAAATAAAACAATTGTAAGTATTTAATCACGATCTTCATTTACTATTTACATCCGGCGTTTTGGATGCTTTACATTAGTGGTAACCTACCTAACTATACTACTACTAACCTAACCTACCCGTGACTAAGTAAAGGTAGTCTTAAATTCGTTACTTGAAAAACGGAGTCTAAGTTTGTATTTAGTCTGCATCACTCTGATCAAAACCTAATTTATACTACAGTAAAATACTAAGTATTATAATACACTTATTCAGATTGATTCATTTTAATATTTTGTACGGTGATGCGAACGTTTCTGTTTATTTTTTGTTCGAAATCAGAATAGGATAGGAATAAGGAATAAGAAAAAATCTGTGTATGGAAATCACTTGTTCTCATTGTATACTGATTTGACCTTGTTACCCTTATACGGCATAATTTATTAAGGTTTTTAAATTTGACAATCCTCTCGGTCAATAATCTTTAAATTAAGATTATTGACCGAGCGAGCGAAGCGAGTGAGCTTTACAATTACAGTTAGGGCGAGAACACATTTTATGTATGTATGTTCCGTAATAACTCTCGTACAAGTGCTCCGATTAAAATGAAATTTTGAATATATATAGGTAACATAGTACAATAAGTACAATTTTTTTAAGCTCGTTGAGCATCAAAATCAGTTGTATAGTTTAAGAGATATTGAAATAAATGTAAAATAAAATAACCGTGAATTCCAAGTTCGCGGCGAACTACTAGTAGAGACAAAGAGTAAATATATCTGAGGCATTGAACCGTAAATAAAAATGCTCAGCAGAGCTGCTGAGTTTCTTGCCCGCTCTTCTTAGCAGAATTTGCTTTTCCAAGATGGTGGTAGCTTGTTTACGAATTTGAATATTTATGTAAACTTGACATTTCATAAAAACGCGCAACGTCAATGTGAATTAACGTATTTTGAATTTGAATTTGATGAATGTAAAGGCCTTTCAATCTGTACAGAAAACGTCGAGAACTATCTAACAATAACCAAAACGTCGGGATAGAACGTTTCAGATCCATAATCTTATTTAATGGTTGACTCCAGTTTAGTAGTCCTTCTGATGTTGCGCAACTCATTAAACACCACATCCTGAATTGAAAAGAATATTTCATAGCTCTTACAAAATGTACACGTACGAAAACTGGTGAATTGTATAGTATACTGCAGCAAATGAAACAAAGCTAATGTTAATTGAATTTGCCGTATTTAACTTCGCATCCTGTGGTTTAAACAAGAACAATGCAATTATAACTATAGACGTGTTTATCTAATTACTAAATTCGGTTGGTATGTGAATTTGAATCAAAGTTTTGCAATCAAACTAACTCCTATTATTGTATGTCCGTGGTGACTTTAAAACGTACATCCGTAGTTCTTGCACTACTAACACTATATGGACCCCGGGCTATTTTATTCACCTGGCAAAGTAAAAATGTACCCATTTTATACACCGTTAATACTACGTGAATTCTCGAGTGTTTCAATTAACTGTTATGTTTAATTTGTTGAGAGAGCGTTTAATTGTGAAACAGAACGTAGTACGTAGTTCGTTATGTGCGTTCAACAGATGTGAGAGTTCAGCTATATGTATTAATTGTCGTTGCGGCTGGCACTGAAACAAGCCACTTACAATCTTTGCGGTTTGAACTATTAATGTATTCATTCTCATAAGCAGATAACAAAATTTTCTAGTAAGCGATAATTTTCAAAGTCGACTAAGTTCACCTCTATTCTGAATATTTAAATACAAATTGTTTTATTTTTAACCGACTACAAAAAAGGAGGAAGTTTCTAATAGCGTATATTTTTTTTGTGTGTGTGCCGATTTCTTTGTCGTTTATGAACCGATTTTTATGGTTGAAGAGGAGATATTTTCGTGACATATTTTTTCCGTTATTTTCATTGAGATAATCCCAAGTGTAGTTCCATAAAACTTTTCATAAAAATCGGTTAAGTAGTTTGTTTTTGAAATGAAAATAACGGAAAAAATATGCCACGAAAGAACACTACTAAGGCGTTTGAAGTCGGTTCTTGTAATTTTATATCAAAATAATCTCGTTTGTTTTTCTTTCAGCGGCAGCTTATCCTTTCTTTGCATAGACAAACTTACGATTCATTCTAACTAATCTTGACTTTTCCATTGGTTCCAAGTTGGTTATTGCCATATGTTTTTTTTTTATTTGTGTACACAGAAATTGTTGGACTGATTAAAGCCCCAAGGTATACATTATCTTAAACCACGTTGCAGTTTACAATTCTTGTTAATTCGGGTAAATTGTCGTTGCGACGATCTCCGGTCATAATCTTGGATTTACATCGATTTATCTTTAACCCTAAAGATTCACTCGCTCCATTCTGAGAAGTAATTCTTCCCTGAGACCAGTATTACTAGCAAATAAGATGGTGCATATAACACCATCAACACGTTCAAGTTTTAATTTCATATCCGCCAATCCCAACAGCTTTAATTTAGAGTTTTTTAATTCGCGGCATGGCATTTATTTGCCGGTATGGGCATTTTGTTATTTGGCCGCAGATTTTTCACGGGGTAACCATTAATGTTACTTAATAGGAGGTATTGGGAGAGGCTACTCACGATTAGAACGCGGTTTTCCGTAACGAGTTTTATTAAGCTTACATCCCGTTCGTTCTTCATCGGTAAAGCTTTTATCTGAAGGCTGATAAACCAATCGCTTACCGATTCGTTTCGTATCATGCATGATGCAAAGGTATTAGAAAAGCCAAATCGTTGCTGCTGCAGATATCGTTGCCAGAAAGATCCGTCTATTTAAATAAGACCGCTACCTTTCCAACGTGTTTCGCCTGGAGCGCAGACGTTCACACGGGCTTTAACTAATTCTCATTCCAATACGGTAATTGGTAAGTTTTTCAGTTTAAGCCGCGCACATTCGAAGTTCTTTTTATCTGCTGCTAAATACATTGATCAGGTCTCAATGAAAGTAGATAATACCCCCAGCCCATCAATAGACATTCTGTGTTAGGCCTAACTGTTCTATCGCTTAACCTCAGCGAAGCAATTCACAATATTCTATTTCTAAGCGGTTATTGCTGATTGATACAACCACTAGATATAAGTAATAATGTTCTCATGTCTTAAGTCCTTCAGTCACGACAGCGAATCCACTTAGAGATTAAACAACTGCGCAGCGGCAGATTTTTCACATAAGTGTACGCACAGATGTAGGTGTACCCTCTGTTTCTTTACTTCTGTAAACTTGCCTATGAGACAGATATCCGAAACAACCTTAAAGAAATCAGGCGCAGGAACAATTTTTTTGCATGACCATCTGACGCATCGACGGAACATCTTAATTTCCAGGCAATCGGCAGATCAGTCTTTAATGACCTAATCCAGCTGAAAAACCACAACACAACGTCATTGAACGCCAAAACGCCATGGAGGTGGTTAGTACCAAAGGAACATCCTAACCTTATTTATATCTAGGTGTATTAAGCACATGAGTTATTGATCGCAACGTCACACTTTGACAAATTAGATGGCGATCAACAGTAGTTGATCTGAACTGTTTAGTTTCCCAGCAAAATAAAAACCAGGCAAGTGCGAGTCGTACTCGCGCACTGAGGGCTCCGTACCACCATACGAAAGCTATTGTAGTTTTCCTTCAACGTTCATTATATGGACTACCATCATGAATTTTTTTTAATTTTTCAAGCCAGCCGTTTAGCGATGGAGTTTTAGAGATGGGGACGCCCTATTTTAAAAAAGTTACGCATTAAAGTTAAAGATCTTCTAAACGGATACTTAAATCAAAAATTTGTCTAAGACAAATTTCTCTCAATGTTTTTAAAAGATCTATCCTATCAAATAAAAAATCATCCCCTACTTTACGTGTACGAGAGGTTAACCCAAAAAAATATATTTTTCATGATTTTATTTTAGCACCTTGTCGACGTGGTAAATATACATATCCATGTTTCATCTTTTTACTTTAACGATACAGCTATAACTGTTGATGTTACTGTTACTGCTATAACCGTTTGAAACGGAAGCCGAGGACAGGCGGACGGCCGGACAGCCATGACGAAACTGTAAGAGTTCCGAGACATGCACTTTGAAACCTTAAAAAGTACGGAGCAATTTTACAACCACGGGTTATACTGATATTTGCTTAACTTCGTAACTTTATGTAGAACTAAGAGAGTTCTATCTAGCTCACCGGTTCTATTAAGAAGGTGCTGCCGTGTTCCTCTTCAGTAGGATTGATTCCATCGATGCGCTCATATACCTTCGGATCTGCGCCGTAGAAGTGGCCATTTGAGATCATCACCGACAAACCTGTTTTTGTAGTAATTTTCAGCTGTTATATAAGGAATTGAAAAATTAATTGCTTGATTGTAAGTAACATGGAGAAATGGAATAAAGGTAACAGTGCAAACGATGGCTGGCTCTTTGAAGCATAGTTGTGTGGCAAGTCAAAAAATCTCTGTGCAAACAGAGACGTTGTTGGTCAGTTTGTTTTTACTTATATGTTGACATGTATGAACTGATGTTCAAATACCTCTTTATTTGGTTGAAATACCATACCCTTGTAGTAGAAGCCAAATCGAGGCAAAATCGAGGCAGTCAAGAGAAAGTATCATAAAATAGGAAATTGCTAATTTTTAAAACATATTCGAGTATTTCTATCTAAGAGTTATTATTACTCAACGTATGGTAACAAGTAAAAGGGTAAAATTTAATATGATAGAAATCGGCATTAATATTTTTTTAATTAGCTGTAAATATTTTGTTCATTCCCCTATCTTATTTCATGTTTTTATAATGATAAATGTACAAAGGTTGGCCAGCGAGCAGGCGGTGTTTACTTGATGTTCAGTGATTCCGTCAAATATCACATACAGCGCATACACAACATGTAAAACGTCGTGTATGCGCTGTGTGTGATATTTGACGGAATATAATTTTATATAATTTTCAAGGTGGTAGAGCACTTCTACGGCCGCGCTCGCCCAGGGAGATACCACCACCCTTCACAGAGCCAGCAAAAAATAAAGTATACATGCCTCTTAGGGTTGCCGGATAGCCATTCCTACCCTCTTATTTTCCCTTTCCTGTCCCCATCAAATCCTTATTATAATCCTAACCCATCCTACCCTTTAACCTGTTTTATCCAATTTCCAAGGTTGGCAACGTACACGCAACTCTTCAAATGTTGTGTGTGTTCTTCGGCGACGGGATCACTTAACATCAGATGAACCATCTGCTCGCTTGTCAACCTTTCCTTTAAAAAAATGTAAATTGTGCTATTCCTCATTGAAGAAAGAGAAAGGTAACATATTTGCATATCTGAGTGTCCATTACCGTAGAAGCAAGGGGAGAGGTCAGACAATCCGTCAATGCAGCCTGTCCTCTTGCATAAGCATTCCTTGTCAGGGCCCATGGAGTATGTGCGGTTGCTGACTTTGTACTCGTAAGCTTCAGGTCCATAGTCAACAACCCTATTTTTGACGTAGTCCAGCTCTATGATTCTGCAGAAGACGTTGCGGTACACCCTGATGGGTTTATCAGGCGACAAGCTTGGCGGGTAACTTAACCCCTCGTATGTGTCTTCGAATGTATTGCAACGAGTGCTAAAATAAAGTGAAGTTCTTAAGTCAATTTCAAAAAAGCATATCTAAAGAATGTTTTTAAACCGTGTGATTTTTTATCTGTACCTTCTTTACGAATGTCACGCGATATTTCCGTGTTGATAACCGAATGATTCCATAGATCTTTTGTTTAAAAAGTATAAACAAAACTAAATTTTGTATAAAACAAAATCTAAGCCTAAGTGTTTTGGGATAAGCAAAAATTGCGTAATAGGGAAAACGAGTTTATTCTAAGAGAATAATAGTAACAAAACATTGTAATAGCAAAAGAGATGATTGCTTCCCTATTTTCTAAGAGACGGTGGAAGATCTACCTTCACCCATCTTATAGTCTGGCTATACGACATATTTATGAAATTTTATTGATTTATAAACACGTCCATGATAAATTGCCATACAAAAATTGTTTATGACAATTTTTATTAAATTATTTTCTTATATAACCTCCACTCCTTTGATAACCGAACAAATTAAGTAAAACGAAGAGAAAATTGTAGATTTTAACATGGAAATATGCCTTGGTAGACTTGCCCACTTAGTTCTGTTCATGGCTACCTAGCAAGCAGGTATAAATAAATATATACAGTCAGAATACGAACTGCACATGTTAACCAATAAAAATTAGTATTAGAAAAAAGGCATGGATTTTTTTTTATTAAATTTTTTTTATAAAAAATACTTCCGAATTGAACACTTCGAGAAGCAATCTATCTCAGGCGTGTTTATAAATCAAAAAAAAATCGTAAAACTTTGTCTTTTTCTCTCCTCTTCTGCAGTTACTATGATACAAAATAATGCTATGCAAAATACAATAGGCAGAGCATAACTTCCTTCATTCATCCTTTGATGCATTTGTATGCCGTGCTCGCCCGGGGAGGTACCACCACCCTTCACAGAGCCAGCATAAAATAA
>DWHK01000359.1:0-14633 GCA_018247855.1 Graphium androcles | reverse complement strand
CTGGTTCTTTTCTCGCGCAAAGGTTAAGTATAACTATCCAGCGAGGAAACGCAGCCTGCGTTCTTGGCACCATGCCGCGTGGGGTAGGTTTATTGGATTTGTAGTTAGGTTAATTCTCTCACTTTGTAAATATTTTCGTTGTTATTAAAGGTATTGAATAAAAAAAAATAAAAAATATAAATGTGAAATAACCGCGACGGCCAAGTTCGGGATAAACTACTGGTTAAATTATTACATAAAATATAGTACCTTTGGAAAATATCTGAGGTTTATACGAAACCTGTTGCCGAATTTGAAGATAACAAAGAATATCCGTTTATTTAGGCTAAATTGAGCACAGGATTGTACCATCATATCTCCAATATTTATAACTACCACAGCTATTTGTTACTATGTTAGTCATCTTGATAATAATAATACTTCATCTGTCAGCAGACGTGATCTATGGCGCTCGCCTACAAAATAATCGTTGGCTGCTAAAATTTGTAAACAATTATGAAATCGTGGGAGTAACGTGTGCGAATTTTGTTGCCCAATCCCGTGTCAGTGGCATTGTTGTTTTCATCTATTCCCACACTATAGCGCCCGCCGTGCACGGTGAATGTTTTGCTATACAGGTGGTTATTTTTTTACACTTCCTTTAACAATTTCAACAAGTAGTTCACCGCGAACTATTTTAAAAACTACTGATTCTGATGCCCTCGTTGGGTACACTTAAAAATTGTATTAATATGACATATATAACTCCCAAATTTTATTAGAATCGGAGCACTGGTTCGATCGCGTTACATACGTACATACATAAAATAAGTTGTGGCTCCGACTAGAGAATAGAGAACTTTGAGTTTGTGGAGAACAAAATAGTAGTAGGGTACAGATTGCCCACACCCCACCCCACTTACTGTGAGGCTTTGGCACCTCCCAGGTCTACCAGGTTAACAGGTGCAATAATAGCTGTATATATGATTTCTCTTTTTTTGTAAAATGTTCATGTACGTGTGTAAAATCTCTTAAAAGGGTTAAATATACTAATATTTAAAAATTGAGGCGAATTTTGGCACCGATAGCTGATTTAGACGACGAACATTCATAACATATTGCACAAAAATTATGTTTTAGATTAATGTAATTTTTATAGTATGCAATGGAATAATTAGCATGACGTCAGTATTTAAAAAACATCAGTTTATCATTACATTAATAATTAACAAATTATCAAGGATTTCTGATAAATTATAATTCTTGATTCATTTATATGTTAAAAAAATTCCAAGCTAATCTTGACAAAAAAAAAACAGGCTTTATAGTTTTATACGGCCTTGTACACCGACGAAAGCGAGTCGCAACGCCCAAAGGCCCGTTGTTTTATTCAAATATTAACACTAAACCTACCAGTAGCGGTCAAATTGACCGTTTTCAAACTTTTTGTCCAATTTACACATTTTAAAACGTTATAATATCGTTATCAAACTATATGACAATTCTTAGAATATGCATATAACATTTTCTTCATTCTTTACTTTTAGTTATTTTTTCTATTTTCCAAGAAAAATTTATTATGTGTCCTAACTACCGCGGCCGGTCAATATGACCGGTTGGAAAAAATGTTATACAGTTATTTCAGAGTAAAATTTTTTACACATATCTCAGAGTTGCTTTTAATTGAAAAGAGTAGAGAACAATAGTATTGATTACAGTCTCAAGTAGTGCACATCTAAAAAGGTTCTTATGCAATTTTTTTATCATTATTTATTTGAAGAAGAGAAGGTAAAGTATCAAAACATGGATGTACATTTTTTATTCCTTACATAGTGTAATAATCTGTTGTAGATATTTACCCTAAAAATGTCAAAGCATTTGAAAATTACAAATTACCTAAAAAATATAACGGACATAGAAGAAGAATTTTCAGAATATGATGAACAAGAAACTTCTGTAATTGAAAAAAACATGGAAATAGACCAAGAACTATTTACAAGTGATTTAGAATCCGAAAGCGATAGTGAAGAGGAGAATATTATAAATAAGCGTTCAGGGCAGAAAAGAAAGAGGGTTTTATCGACATCCGAAAGTGAAATAGATTTAGAGGATCAACGCATCGAAACTGCTGCTGATGGAACAGCCTGGGAAGAAATAGACGGAAGACCCAAAGTTGGCAGGTTACCAGTGCATACTATTTTTAGGGATATGTCAGGACCAACAGGATACGCTAAACGACATATAATGCAAGGACAAATGAAGACGGCATTTAGTCTTATCATTGATCAGCAGATAATACGGCATATTATAAAATGTACAGAAGAAGAAGCATTTAGGGTGTTGGGGACTAAATGGGAGCTAAATGCTATAAAACTAGACGCATTTATTGCCTTACTATATGCTCGCGGCGCATATGAGGCGAAAAATTTGGATATATCATATTTGTGGAATAAAAATTGGGGACCCGCTTTTTTTTCAAAAACAATGAGTCGAAACGACTTTACGGAAATTATGAAGTACATACGATTTGATAAGAAGAGCGAAAGAAGCCAGCGTTTACAAACTAATAAATTTTCTATGATATCTACAATATGGGATCGATTTATTGAAAATTCTCAAAATTGTTATAAACCTGGTGCATATATTGCTGTTGATGAACAGTTGTTTCCGTCCAAGACTAGGTGTAGATTTACACAATATATGCCAAACAAACCAGACAAATTTGGAATAAAGTTCTGGTTGGCATGTGACGTCACCAGTAAATATATAGTAAATGGGTTTCCCTATTTGGGAAAGGATGAACGGCGAGATTGTTCAATTCCACTTGGGCAGTTCGTTGTTCTAAAGCTAATGGATCCTTTCACAGGATGCGGAAGGACTGTAACAACAGATAATTTTTTACGAGTGTTTTGATATATGTATGATTGAAATGGTCCTGATCGATACTTACTATTATTGGACACCTTTCATGACGGATTAAATCATCGATTTCATAACGCCATCCACTGGTAACAGAAGCTTACATGAAGTGCTGAAATTAGTTTCTCTATTAAATAGTCCTACTTAAGGAACTGTAAATATTTTGGATGTATTTACATCTCCAAGTAAACATACTTTTGAGGTACCAAGCACTCGAAAACCGATTCATTATTAAATTTCTACATAATCAAATACACAAAAATTCACCTGAAACATGAAGTTAAAACTGTTCTAATCTATCAATAATTTTTCAGCCATTTCCTACTTTCTTTTCCCACTTCTTCCTTTTCGGAATCCTAGATATATTCCTAATTGCTTTTCTGAACCACTTTTGTTCATAAGTGAATTCACTACTGACATACAGCACATTTCTGGCTGTAAAATCTCAGTGGCGGACGCTCTCTCCCGTATAGAAACTATTTCGGGTTCCGCTTACATAGATTACGACGAAGTAGCTCGTGAACAAGCAATAGATAGCGATTTAGCAACTGCGTTGCAGGATACTGTTATCGCCGCCCGACTGAAAAGTGTCAGGTTACCTGAGTCAAAGTATAACATTTACTGCGACACATCGACTAAAAAATTTAGACCGTATTTACCATCGCGTTTTCGTCGACAGGCATTTGATTCGGTACATAATTGTTGCCACCCTGGTACCCTTGCTTCGCGGGCAATGATTAAAAGGTTAAAGTTGCCAACGAGCAAAGATTCATGAGCATACTCATTCGAAGCTGGGAGAGTTTCCCAACGAAGGTAGGTTTGAGAATTTACATGTTGATATCGTAGGTCCCTTAACAACATCACAAGATGGCCATAGATATTTAGCAACAATTATTGAAGAGCCACGGGTTGGCCGTTTATGAAAATTGGGTAGCTCGCTTTGGGTGTCCCTGGAAAATCACTAGTGACCAGGGACGGCAGTTCGAAAGTGGGTTTCAGTTTCTAGGCTAATGAATTGGTTTGGGGTAACTAAACTTAGACTACCCCTTACCACCCCCGCAAAGTAACGGACGTTTAGAAATATGGCATAGGGATTTGAAAGCAGCCCTTGGAGCCGAACTCACCACAGAGCCATGGGTAAAAGAACTCCCGTCGGTTATGATAGGGTTGCGTGCAGTACCGCGGAGAGACATTGGAGTGAGCGCGGCGGAATTCACACTAGGCCACGTATTGCGTCTGCCCGGAAAATTTTTGATCTTAAAGATTACTCGTAGTTTGAAGCCTAGGCCGGCAAAGCAGCGTAACTCGCAAACGGTTTTTGTACACCTCAAGACTTGCGATAAAGTATTTGTGCGGTTTGACGCTGTTAAAAAACCATTATAACCACCGTACGATGGCCCGTACCGGGTTATTAAGAGAAGCAGAATTTTTTTTGCATTAAAACTGGCTGACAGACAGGCACAAATATCTATCGACAGGCTTAAGCCAGCGTATATTTTACATAATATTTTAAGTAAAAAATGTGTAATAATTTAAGTAATAATATATATCAGAATAAGTCCAGTTCAGAATAGGGCCGGCGATATTAGCGGACAGAAAGCGCTGACAAGCGACAACGTGAATCCAATAATTATCACGCGTACGACAAGCGGTCGAATTATAAGGCGCCTTGTTCGGTATTAACGCTTACAGTATGAGTAATGTAAGGACGGAAGTCCCAGTAAATCCATGGCCAGAACATGCAACAGGAAGGTGAAAAGCTCGATTTGGCAAGCAGTTGGGCGCGGCATCACTCGCTCACGGCGAACGCGCGTCGCCAACGCATCCACAAGGTCATACACAGGCGGCAGCGAATATGTTTAGTGTCAGGACAGTGTTAAGTGCAGTGGTATTTATCGTCTCCGTTCCTCTACTGGTTTTTTTTTTCTTTTTTTGTAAGAGGGGCTTTTTTGTATGATACTGTATTGTACACAAGTATTGTTAGATATAGCGAAGACATACGATCGCAAAAGTATCCCCTTGGCCGTTAGGACAAATGTACTTATACACATTTAATTAAAACATACTTTTATCGACCTACGTGTCTCGTTATTTAATCACGCTAATATTGACCAACTCTAAAAAGGCAAGAGAGTAAAGCCACACCTCCAAGCTCTCTCGTGAAGACGACGCCAAAAGGAAGTATGACGACAGGAACATTCATAGAGTTTATTAATCATTTGCATAAACACAAAACATCAGGGCCATCATCAAAATGCCACCTGGACTTTACTATTCTCGAGGAAGCTAAGAAATGTGGCATTACTTTATATTGTCTTCCGTCAAATACCATGCACGAATTACAGCCCATGGATAAATCTGTTTATCGTTCTTTTGAGCGCCATTGGGACCAAGAGTTGATTAAATACGTCAGTCAGCATCCCGAACGAAACCCTAACAAGACAAGCTTCAATGTCATTCTCTCACAAGTATGGTCGAAATGTACGACTATTACCAATATCTCGAATGGGTTTTGCGCTACAGAGTTATATCCATATAACCCAGATGCTATTTCTGTAGAGGCGTTTGCACCCTCTGCGTTGCCAGAACTTCCAAATCCTACAAACAGTGAGTATATTGCTGTCTTTATCTGATGAATCGGGGGAACAAGAGATTTCAACTGCAAATGTGAAAGATTCAGACGGGTCAGGCACAGATGCTGAGAATTTGCCACTGTCCTTGCTCTCAAAAAACAATCCGAATGCTGGAACTTCACGTAATATAGAAAATCAACCACATGAGATTCTTGAACTCCTAAGTTTAAAATTGCAGCGACTGCTCCACGTAAGAAGTCTCTGAATTACAGAGCTCAATAGGAACAAAAGAATGCTATGAATTCCATCACAGATTACTGTACCATCGTCAAGAATAGAAGATGTTCCTAGTACTTCTTCTATGATAATGATTAACACAAAGACACTAAAATCAGCGTCAGTTACTGGCTGTACATCTGCACAACCTGCAGTTGCTGCAACGCGAAAGCGAACTTCGGTAAAGACTGCTTCCTTGAGAGCAGATAAGCTTACGGTATCTAAACCAAAATGTTACGACAATAAACCTTCTTGGTACTGTCCAGCTTGTGACTTACACCCGCTGATAAAATATTTTACTGTTCAGGAGATTGTTTAACCCTTAAATGCGCACTGTTGCATAAATACAACATTCCAAAAACCATAGTTTAAAAAGAACTTCTTATGATTTTTTAATTATTTTGACTAATAATTTGTGTTTCTGAACGATATACGATATATTTTTTTGTCAATGGGCATAAAAAATATTTCTTTTTTTTTTAAATATTGAATGTCAAATGCTACTTCGACAAAAACATAGGTTTTGGCGCGAACGTTGTTTTGAAGCAGTGTCTAGACTTCGCTAAACATTACGTAAGTTTATAAATTTATTTATTTCGCTTTGTTATATCGTTAAATACATGGTAAACGTATAAAACCTATGTTACTAATAAATTACACGTTTTGTAGAAAATAACACAAATCGGTATGTTGTATAAAAACTACATTGCGCGCTTCTTGGTAAAAAAAAAATACATGATTGATGAAGGGCTTTTCTTTTGGTTTTCAGCATGCCACGCTTACTAGAAAGCGAAATTTCTAAGTATTTAGAAAGTCTTGAGGCCTCAGATGATGGTTTAGATGGATCACACTCCGAGGTAGAAGACGGAGGCAATTATTATCATAGCGTTCGAGACGTTCTCGGAGACCTTGAAAATGAAGGTGAGAATAGCGCTGCTGATGATCCAGGTCCCCCTCTTGTAAATGATCTTGTTGAGGATATACAAGACCCCCCCATTTTGGCAGATGAAGATGTCGTAGCAGTTTCATCGCATGGGACTTCCAGGGGGCCCGTAAATCGACCTGTGGTCTGGCGAAAACGGAATCTCATTACCGGTGCAAATAGGCTGTTATTTAGAGGAGAAACTCATGTACCGGAAGGTTTAATGGTTTGCAACACACCATATGAATTTTTCTCATTTTATTTTACAGTTGATCTAAAAAAAGATATAATAGAACAAAGTAACTTGTATGCAACCCAGAAACAGATTTCCATTCCTGAAAGTTTAAATGAAAATAGCCTTTTATTGGCATACTAATTTATTCCTCTGTAGTAAAGTATCCAAATACAAGAGCTTACTAGCATGATAAATTTTATTACGAACATGTAAAAAATACTATGCCACAAAAGAGGTTTGAGAAGATAAGATCCATTCTCCATTTCGCAGATGACACGAATTGTTTACCAAAAGATCACCCAGATTATGACAGGCTCTACAAAATAAGACCTATAGAAAAAAAGCTCGTTTGGTAAGGTGCCTATAGATCAAAGACTGTCAATTGACGGATAAATGTGCCAATAACCAGTACTGCCGGTGACACCGTCGCCGTTGAGTCATCGCGTCAATTGCGACTTCTTTTACTTGACGGTACGTATTTTAAGCAGTTGCCTGAAGAATCATCAGGTAAGAAAATCACGGCTCTATGCATGAAATTTCCTGAAGATATGATGACAAAAGTTAAAGGGTATACCAATTGTACATCTAAATTTCTAAGCCATTTAAAAAAGAAAACATGGACAAGAATACATCGAGGATTACAAAACATACATAAAGAAAAAAAGGATAAATGAAAAAAAAAACCGATAATGTTTCCAAAACCACATTAAACAAAATAAAGATGTCTGATAAGAATAAGCCGACCCAAAATCGGATCAGATCGACGAAAATATTTTAAAATACCTAATCCATTCTATTATTCCATTACGTGCAATAGAAGATTTTTAAGGATTTAGAAATATCTGAATTGGACATCGTCTCGTTGTCAACAAGTTTGTTGCATCGGTGACCGACAACAGAAGCAATTTTGTAAAACATTTCCAATAATTGGAGTGAAATTATCCAACACTGACGTAGTAGATACAGATAACAATTTCAAGGTTCTCAGACTCCTGATAGCTCCGAGTCAGATGAGGAAGAGACCGAACCAATGAATCCCGAAGGGTTGCATTTGCTACCTGTACATTTGAAATGCTGTGCGCACACATAAAGCCTTTGGGCAACAGACGTGATTAAGTTTTAAGCCCGCAAAATACTACATTGTCGAATATGCATGCTGTGCCTACTATTAAGCTCCATAAAGTGTTTAACACTAAACCTACCAGTAGCGGTCAAATTGACCGTTTTCAAACTTTTTGTCCAATTTACACATTTTAAAACGTAATAATATCGTTATCAAACTATATGACAATTCTTAGAATATGCATATAACATTTTCTTCATTCTTTACTTTTAGTTATTTTTTCTATTTTCCAAGAAAAATTTATTATGTGTCCTAACTACCGCGGCCGGTCAATATGACCGGTTGGAAAAAATGTTATACAGTTATTTCAGAGTAAAATTTTTTACACATATCTCAGAGTTGCTTTTAATTGAAAAGAGTAGAGAACAATAGTATTGATTACAGTCTCAAGTAGTGCACATCTAAAAAGGTTCTTATGCAATTTTTTTATCATTATTTATTTGAAGAAGAGAAGGTAAAGTATCAAAACATGGATGTACATTTTTTATTCCTTACATAGTGTAATAATCTGTTGTAGATATTTACCCTAAAAATGTCAAAGCATTTGAAAATTACAAATTACCTAAAAAATATAACGGACATAGAAGAAGAATTTTCAGAATATGATGAACAAGAAACTTCTGTAATTGAAAAAAACATGGAAATAGACCAAGAACTATTTACAAGTGATTTAGAATCCGAAAGCGATAGTGAAGAGGAGAATATTATAAATAAGCGTTCAGGGCAGAAAAGAAAGAGGGTTTTATCGACATCCGAAAGTGAAATAGATTTAGAGGATCAACGCATCGAAACTGCTGCTGATGGAACAGCCTGGGAAGAAATAGACGGAAGACCCAAAGTTGGCAGGTTACCAGTGCATACTATTTTTAGGGATATGTCAGGACCAACAGGATACGCTAAACGACATATAATGCAAGGACAAATGAAGACGGCATTTAGTCTTATCATTGATCAGCAGATAATACGGCATATTATAAAATGTACAGAAGAAGAAGCATTTAGGGTGTTGGGGACTAAATGGGAGCTAAATGCTATAAAACTAGACGCATTTATTGCCTTACTATATGCTCGCGGCGCATATGAGGCGAAAAATTTGGATATATCATATTTGTGGAATAAAAATTGGGGACCCGCTTTTTTTTCAAAAACAATGAGTCGAAACGACTTTACGGAAATTATGAAGTACATACGATTTGATAAGAAGAGCGAAAGAAGCCAGCGTTTACAAACTAATAAATTTTCTATGATATCTACAATATGGGATCGATTTATTGAAAATTCTCAAAATTGTTATAAACCTGGTGCATATATTGCTGTTGATGAACAGTTGTTTCCGTCCAAGACTAGGTGTAGATTTACACAATATATGCCAAACAAACCAGACAAATTTGGAATAAAGTTCTGGTTGGCATGTGACGTCACCAGTAAATATATAGTAAATGGGTTTCCCTATTTGGGAAAGGATGAACGGCGAGATTGTTCAATTCCACTTGGGCAGTTCGTTGTTCTAAAGCTAATGGATCCTTTCACAGGATGCGGAAGGACTGTAACAACGGATAATTTTTTTACGAGTGTTTCATTAGCCAAGAAATTACTTGCGAGAAAAACCACAATTGTTGGAACAATTCGTGGAAACAAAAAAGAGTTACCAAAGTTAGCCAAAGAAAAAAAAGATAAAATGGTTAGATTTTCAAGCAAATTGTATAAATCAAATGATATAACTCTTACAGTATACAAAAGTAAGCCGAAAAAAAAAGTGCTTGTCCTAAGTTCCAAACATAACTCAATAGAAATAGGAAAAAGCAGCAAACGCATACCGGAAACTATTAGATTTTATAATAGTACAAAATTTGGTGTAGATGTGGCAGACCAGATGGTAAGGAAATACAGCGTGAAGTCGAAAAGTTGTAGGTGGCCACTTCAGGTATTCTTCAACATTTTGGACCTAGCTGGAATAAATGCCTGGATTTTGTATAAAGAAACGACAGGCGAAAATATTTCCAGGCAGGAATTTTTGTTTCAGTTAGCTTCAGAACTTGGAGATGCATATACAAAATCTAAAATAAAACAGCTTTTACCAACACCATCCACAAGTACAGATTTGAGCGTACGAAAAACTTGTCAAATTAAATTTTGTAAAGGTTATAAAACAACAAAAATCTGTTCGAAATGCGAAAAATATGTTTGCGGCAAGTGCACATTTCAGACTAAACTAATTTGTAAACAATGCGAGGAAGCCAAATAAAGTATATTATGTATGCATAACATTCTGTATAAAACTTTAATTTGATTTGTTTTTTTTTTATAAAGAATTTTAGAAATTATATAAAATAAATTGGACGAAACTTTATGAAAATTCTTTATTTTATACACATTTAGCAACAAATCAACCATTATCTGCATTGAATAATGAAATCTATAACTTTTTTAATTACCGGTCAATTTGACCGCACACGGTAGGAATGGGTATACAAGAATTGTCGGTAGGTTTAGTGTTAAAAGGAAAGAGGTAAGGAGGTCTCTTATAAACTATTGAACTGATTTGAATGCCCTTACATTCCAAACTTTATTTTAATTCAAAACAAAACAGACATCCAAAAAATGTGTATTCGCCATACTTTAAAGACCTAGCTCAGTTATGTACCGAGGCTAAGAAACATTTGGATGCACCTCAATATTTCTAATTTAGGTCCCAAATAGCCTCCAAATGTTTCTTACTTCTTAGAAGACCATTTGCAATACCTCCACTAAAGTGCTACCGGTGTTACCTAATGTATTTCTCTTTTGACAACTCTTCAGAATGAAGTCATATCGTAAAGAATAATCTTGCACCATCGACAATATGTTATAGAATGTTGTGTTCTCAACGAAATACGAGTAGGAAGCAAGTTCAATCTCTTTCAATGAAATTGTTAGACCAACAGGAATAACAAACCTGGTTAATTTTCTTAAGTAATTTTTAGACCAATTAGGTGACAGCTAGATTCCTATCTAAACTCAAGCTTATCCAGCTTCCGATAACTATGACCTGTTTTCAAGCGCCAGGGAAGAAGCTGGAGGCCTCATTTTTTTTCTGCAAATGCATAAATTGACGTCTCACCATTATGTCGGGGTTTTTATTCCTTCTACACATCCCGAAAAATAATTAAAACACTGTATCATCATTATAAAAACGAATAATAATATTAAGGGAAAAATAAAGAAAATAAAATTGAAGGGAACCTTTTGTACCTATGACAGTTTTTAAGAAATGTATTTTTATTTTATTTTGATGCACTATAATCGAACCACATTTGCATATTTTGGAAGGTCAATTATTTAAGTATTCACCACCAAATTATCAGAAATTTCTAATTCATATATACTTAAGACGTGTTTTTAAAAAAAACGTATATATGGTCAAAGTACTACATACCCTATTAACCTCGGCTAGCATATGAAACTATAAGACTTCAAAGTAAATATACAAAAATATTTACTTTTTTTACTTCGATAAGCGACTGACTTCACATTGGATAGTCAGCAGTGATGTACTGAATTCCACAGTTAACAAACCACAGTTGAAAAATATGTTTATAAAATGTTACCAACCCTGTAAACAATATCAAGCCAAGGTATGAATTTAGTGAATTAGATTTTTTTTTATCAATTCAACTAAAAGCACGAAACAATGCACGCTGGACTTTATGTTGACACTATTTTCTACCAGTCAAACAATAAGGCAAACAATAAATCATTACAACATGTACAACTGGTTAGAAAATTATTAAACTCTAGTCAAATTAATATAAAAAAAATTTAATATGAAACAATTAACATACCGCTTTTGTAGTCAATGTCTATCACCATTGAATCTGGATTCGATGGCAGGTAACATCCTGGTTGTACCTATAAAAGAATATTTTCGATAATTAGTTACAAAATCTTAACTTATTTAATAATCGTAAACAGTTTTATTACAGAGTATTAAAAAAAAACTTCTGAGAATAAATTTAAATGGTACATATAAACATGTCATTGATAAATAAATAATTTCAACATCTAATTTCATACATTTTTAACTATACTTTTTATCCGGATAAAAATTATAAATCAATCAAATAAAATCAAATCCAAGCAAACCACTGCAAGTTTTGAGAAAAGAGTTAATAATTACTGCGTGGAAAGAACCAAAATAATAATTAAAAGCAATCAAGTTATCAAATATCAAAGAAGATATAATTGATATCAGGATGTCAAATAGCTTAGTTTATCCATTACTGTAATGGCTACAGAATATTTATATTAAAAACATACAAAAATACATTATACAAAAATATATTTCTCTTTATACGTTATATTTTTTTTTTACGTATAATAATATATTTTCTCTTCATCCTCTAATATCTAAATTACTTAACGTATTAACACAAGACAATGATCATCCGATGCGGAATCGTTAATAGATTTGTCTAAGATTTAAATTTATGTAGTTCGCCGTCAAATTTAACCTCGCGAATGTTTTTTTTTTTGTGAAATTATTTCACATTTCCTAAATATCTCATTAACTACAGAACCGATTTTGATGCTCAACGTACGTAAAAATCTTACTAATACATTACATACATTCTAAATTTCATTTTAATTGAAGCACTGGTTCGACAGTTATTGCGGGATGCACATACATAAGTATATAAAAAAATGTGTTTTTGTTCAAATTCTTATTGTAGCTCAATAAAATTATAAAAGCAAATTTTAGTTTTAAATTAAATTTCATTACTCATTGAAGTGCCTAAAAATTGGAAACCCATAACAGCGCCACCTATTGGATCCAATTGTCAAATTAAAACGGTCATCTGAGGCCCAACGAATACACACGCACAAAATTTAATTAAAATCAGTCCAGCCGTTTAGAAGTTCAGTGACATACACACGAACAGAAGAATTATATACATATATAAACTTCATAATATTTTTCAATTGAAATTGTCCCACCTTGACGTTCTTGAGCGCCTCCAAGCAGGCCCTCTTCCGTTCGGCGCCCTTCGGAAATGGTCGGATGACTCCGCTGATGTTCGTGATCTGGCCGAAGAAGTCGAATTCGCGCTCGTAGAACGCCTTCGCGGGGCCGGATAGCGTATCCACTATGCTCTTGGTGAGGGCTTCCAGTATGTCGTATAATGCCGCTGAAAAGGATTTTTTTTATATTAACGTTGATAAACGAGCAGACGGTTCACCTGATGATAGGTTCATTGGATAAAATGTTTCGAGAATATATGAGGATTTCGAGTAGTAAGTGAGAAAAGAAGAGGGTTGGAGTGGCATTCTGGCAACAAGAAAAGTCATACATATATTACTTTATGCCGACTTTGTGTAGAACGGTGTTACATCCCAGACATTTCATTCATAAAACAACACGACACTTTTTTTTATTCCGGAATTACGGGAGATAGTGTTACTTCGAATTTTAATTAAAATTTTTAGGTCCACGCAGATAAGGTCAAGGGAAGAAACTAGTAAATAGATGAGACACTCACGATCTTTATGATGCATCTCCTCGTCTGTGTACATGTTTGTGTGCATGTTCCATATCAGCTGGTGCGCGACCACTTGCGACTTTTTCGCCAGCGACTTGATCAATTCGGCTACGTATCCCATCTAAAATAGATTATTTAGTAAATAAGTCCCATTTGCTTATATTTTTTTAATGAAATATTTTAATGGAAATAAATGGAAATCATATTTTATAATTAATAAGTATGTATATAATAGTTTAGTACGTCAAGATGTTTATAATAAAAATGTTTTTCCGGCTAAATTTCAGACAGATCAGAGCTATTATCTAAAACATACCATTTTGAGCCAGCTCGTCATGACGGAATGTTCAAATCTATCAAAGACGAATAAGAGAGACGATATCTACGAAATGATGAGCAAAACTCACTCTTACATCATCACAATAAGGTCCATTCATCTCGTTGACAGATTGTTTACATCACCTGCTCATGAAGACCTCGTGAAGGGCTCATGAAGATGCCTTACAAAAAGAAAAATAAACCTAAAAACCGTACACAATAAGTTTCACATAGTATGTCATGACGGCATGACAGGTCAACATTAGGAACAGGTAATGTAGAGCAAAATCGATCTTACGCTATACACTATAAGGTCCACTCACCGTGTCATGTCTCAGCGCTTGCACCAGCTGAGGTATGTAGAGTAACACAGCAGACGACGGGTACGATGTCAGCGTGGTGACTGCCGCCTGAGCGGACAGTGGATGCGGGGGATACTGTCGACTGAAGTACGAGAGGGCCTCTACTGGAGACACGCGGGCCCATGTCACCATGTGGACGAGCTGGGAAAGATAATAACCGTGTCGTGTCATAGATAACCCCTATAGATACCGCTTGCTCAGGCATCGCAACAGGTCTGACATATGGTGGTTTTTTTTCTTTTTTTTATAGAAAAGGTTGGCAAACGAGCAGACGGTTCACCTGATGTTAAGTGTCCGTCGCCCATGGACACACAACATCCGAAGAGTTGCGCATGCGTTGCCAGCCTTGGAAATTGGATAAAACAGGTTATAGGGTAGGATGGGTCAGGATTATATTAAGGATTCGGAGG